>ML776963.1:1080971-1099789 GCA_009831015.1 Picea engelmannii
AGTTCAACGGAGGATCTACTTCAGCCATCCGGAAAAAGGTTGGTTCATTCTTCTCTTGTGTGCATGTGAAAATCGGGGTTTTAGATTCGGGTAGAAGGTTAAAAGTTAAGTCTTGAGGGTCATGATCTGCGTATAAGCTTAGATCCCTAGCTTATTAGTCCGTAGGGTAAAATACCCAACAACATTTATTTACTAGATCTGTGGAAGCTAGATTTATTTCCTAACCATTCCCATTCATAGGGTTTTCTACTAAGTTCAAAGCTTGTAGCAGAAAGTACTTTTGTTGAGGGATCCTGCATATGTCCATAACTGATATATTTTCCTTTAATTTATTCAAATATTCAACTACGTTGTAATCTAGTTTGGGTGATTCTCGGGTATGGATGCTTATAGGATTTTTATTGGGAGAAAAAGGTGTTTTCGGGTGATCGAGAGTTGTCTTAATCCTCAATGTTTGGGTGGCAGTGACATCTTTTGAGACAGGTGGACCTTTACTACGTGTTTGCACCACCGAGACCTCTATGGGTTGTTCTTGAGACTCAAATAGGTTGTTGGAAGGCATGATCATGTTAGGATCCCATATGAGCATGGATGTATCTTGTGGTGGATCAATCTCTTCACAGTCAACAATATTCCTAACTGAATTTCTTGGTTGGTCGGTCAAGGAGACTTCATCTAGAAACCGTTTGGCCATCAAATTCATGGCATGCACCCATTGAGGGTAGTCTCTCTTAGAGTGGTTTTACTGGTGATAAGTATAGAAAGAATCAGGTGCTACATTCCCTAGATCAATATTTAAGTTAGTTGGGGGAGGTTCAATTGCTTTGAACAGTGGGTTCCTTTTAAAGAAAGGCTTATAGGGCCTTTGGCCTTGGTTTCCTTCCCCTGTGTTTCTCTTCATGTCTATGATCTCATTTGATAATTTTTTAACCATTCGTTGTATGTCTTCTATGTCTCCATTCCCCTTGTCGGGAGTCTGTTCTGCTTGTTTCCCCGATGGTCTAGTCAAAAGGAGTCCTCTCTTGGGAGGAGGTTGAACTTATTTCTTAACTAGAGAGACCTCGCCTTCTTTAAACCCTTTCATATGGAATTCTATCATTTTGTCTTCTTCAAAATTTTTAGCTAAGGTTCGCTTGGCAGCCCTTTTCACAAACATGGAAATAGAAGGTGGGAGAGTGTTAGCATAAAATTTGATTTGCAACTCCTGAGTTGGTTTAGCTTCGGGCTAAAACTTGTTTAAGATGGTCGTGAATATTTGATTGAAATCTTTGACCCTTTTTTCGAACTCATGGTGGCGGTGAACAACTCCGCCATCAGAGCTCCCATAGTAGTCTCTTCTGCAAATTTATCTAGAAAATATTTCTGGAACTTCATCCAGCTAGTTATAGATCCTATCGACAGATTAAAGTACCACATGGAATTCAAATGTTCAAACGTATAGGGGAAAATCCTGCATACTTAGTCTTCATGTTGGACATTCATAAGTCTGATCTCTAGTATGAACTTCTTGATATGATCTTCAGGCAATCCTGAAGTCTCGGGGTCAAATTTAGGAAGTAGCTTCTTCAGGTCTCGGGGAAGATTATGTACGCATCTTGGGATGGCCAAAGTGTCTTCGTCCAACCAAGGTTTCTTTTTTTGAGGTGAGTTTTCCCATTCTTCCTCACAGTCATTGTTACCTTCCATATCTTTGGATTCTGAGTTAAACTCCTCCTCTTTCGAAAAATCACCTGGTTCAGAGACGTCGTCGGCTGGCATTTCGGGCATTAGATTAAGAAGATATTGGATTTTGGTGATTACGAAGTCTATTAAGTATTCTAACCTGTGCACGAAAACTTTGTCAAGAGTATTGACCACTGGTCTACTTATCTTTTTTCTTCGAGGAAGTATCGGAGATAAAGAGAACGCACTGATCTCTCTAGTGTATGCTCTTGTGATTCTTTGAAATTGATTTAATCCCTCGTGAGGAAGAGAATAAGGTATATCAGGGAAAAATTGTTCTTCCTTGGGCTGGGGTGAGTTACTCCTTTCAGGAGTACTTAGCATTGTGTGGGTTGTCTTGGGAATGACTAGCCATGCATGTGGGTTGTTTTGAATCTATAGGCTGTTTGAAATACTATGTAAAATATATATCCAACCATTCATTCTAAGACCCTCCTTCTAGCGCCAATTTTGTTGATGGGTTCTAGATCCCTTGATTCAACAGTAGAAACCAAACCCACCACCGAGGCCCAATTAGACTCTGCAATGTTTAATAGTGGAATGGTTCTCCAGATCTTGCGATCCGACCAATTTATCGATGGGCTTTGTGTTTTCTTGTGAAGGCTCTCCCTTCGGTTTGGACTATCTTTTTTTTGTATTTTCTCTTTGGTGGGATCGATATGAGATGTCAGCCAGTATAAACCAACTTGGTAACAAAACATGATTAAGTTCTAACTACTGGGGAAGACGATGAACTTGGGATAACCCGCTGCTCAAGCATGCAGACGAAAATTCTATACCACATGCCTAATATTAATGCATTAACCATGTGAGCATCCAATTACTATCTGAGAAACTAATTATCAGAAAGAAAACACATATGCGATAAGATAATGGAAAGAAAAATAATTCACCTACTATCATCATTCATCACATGATAACACAACGATTCATCTTCATCATTAAAGTAAAGAACAACAAAATATTGCACCAGATAACTTGACAATAGATTAAATAGCTCTTACTCAATACAACAACATTCATGAAATGAAATAGGAAATAGTTCTTCTCCACATCCAATCACACATGCATTTGACGAAAATAACTTGTCTTTGGTCCAGAAGGACTTCTCAATTAAAGGAAAATTCAAAATAATTCTTAAAAACTAGAAAGAAAGTGTTCTTGCAACAACCATTGACCCTTAACTAATTGGTCGATGTTCTTATTTATAATATAAAATTCAACTGAAAATAACGGCTAAGTGAAATTTAAACAAAACACAATTCCCCATGTGGCATCATCTTCTAACAGTTTCTTTAACATTCAACTCAAGGTATCACTTGAAAAGGTGACTTTTCTCATACTCCGACCAATTGATGAACAACTCTTTGCAAGTTTGGGCCCATGGAAATCTATGTTGTTCCATTGGAGCTGTGTGAATCCCTCTGACCTCCATCCCATGCGTATGGTACTCCACTAGATTGGAATTTAACTACCGTAACATAGTTCGAGCCCTAATCAGATGTTCCATAAATCATCGCACCTTCCCTGGCGCTGTGTCGGTCATCTTCGCTAGCTCTTCAGCCCATAATAAATCTTGCTTGGTATGAGATTCGAGTATGTCGCACAAGTTGACGAAGTTGTCAGGGGTGATGAACTCGAGGAGTCTGATATCCTTCATTGCTTTGTTGATTTTACCCCAATGTTTCTCACATCTATCCCACTGCTCTTGAATTTCTCGGTGTGAGTCCTAAGACATCTTAGCCCAATACTCGACTGATCGCTTCATGCGATTAAGACTGCTTTTGCCTAACATCAGGATGTTGTGTTCTTCTTTATCTCATCCCTATTGGACTACATCAATGTATTCGAGTCTATCTATGGCTTGTTGTGCCCTTTCATAACACCGCTCCATATCCTTGCACGTTGCGAGTTCCATGAGAGTGTCTTCCTAGAGCTCAACTATCTTCGTAGTAAAAATATGCCTCTCTTTTTTGAACTTGTTGTAAGCCTCTTCAAACTCACTTCTTAGGTAAACTGCAGTTTGAGTGGTGCCCTGATAATATTCAGCTAGATGGTGCAAATTTTCTAGTTCCTTTAGGGCGATGGCCAACTCCTTTTCGTCCTGTTTGGCTCTATCCAGGGTGGCATCCGAGATCGCCATCCCCACGCCAATGAGCTCATATGTTTTGGAATATTTTTGGTTTATCAAATTATCCTCTATAGTGATGAGGATGGAGTGATCCAACGTGATCCTCCTTTTCTTTGTAGTTCTTTGGACGATGGATTTCCTCTTTCGATCATAGGAGATCACATAGATATCAGCTACCTTGTCTACAAGCTTGGGTATCTGCTCATCACCCCATGTGAGTGTGTTTCCTAGATTACCGATGGTGTATACTTCTTCAAGGCCGGGTTCTTAAACTTCCTCATTGTGCTCTAATGGCCCGGACTCTGTCTACGGCTTGTTGGGATTCTGAGTATCGAGCAGAATAGAGGCTTCGGGAAAAGAATCGATACTTACTTGTTCATCGACCGTTGAATCATCGATTTCATTTTGCGGGGATCCTTATTTCATCTCATCCAGTTCATATTTGTCCTTTGGATTGTCTGCTCCAGTCTCCGACGCATCGGGTCTTTTCATGTCGAGGCCACTTTTGACTTTTGTTTCCTTTTGTGGGACCTCCTGGGTTTGGATGCTAAGATCAGGATAAGGAGTATTCATAGGTTCCTTTTCTTCTAGGAAACAAATAGGTATCCTGAGAGATGCCTCTGGGCTCTCATAATCACTATATATATTTATAAACTCACTCAAAGGATTAGGCACAATTGTTTCAACTGATACCCAACCCATCTTTGGTTGAGTCGTCACACCTATTGGTGATCCAGCTGGTGGTATTTTGGATTCAGGGTCATCTAACTCATTGATGTTACCAAGGTTTATGAAATCGGGGTCGCTTGGCCCTGTCGATATTTCTTCTGGGCTACCGGTCGAAATCCTTGGCATCTTGACAAGGTTTAGGTTTTCTCGCATCTGATTCATTATCTATTGGGCCTGTAGATACATGATTTCCCTTCTCTCCAACTCATTCTGAGCCTCAAGGATATCCCTATCCTATACCAGGGTTACCTGGGAAATATCTGTTGTTTCGGTGGCTTCCTGGGGAGCTTCCACTGCTTCAATTGATTCATATGCTCTCATTTCCTCTCTAACCCTAAGGAATTCTTGTGCTGATTTCTCTAAGACTGTTTCTTGCTCATCCAAATTCATGGCCTTGAACCTGGTTTCTTTAGGGTCAACCATACTTGCCACCACCTCATCCCATCTTTGAGCATTTTTGGTGAAGATCTCATTCTCAAACCTCTCATGAGCATATGGCCAACATGATGATACCTGTGATGCATGTTTCGGGATGAGACCCTTGGGGTCGTACTTGTGAAAACAACCAGTCTGGAATAAGAACTCCAATTGTCTTAACCCTTCTTGCTTGTCCTGCGTGGTGTCCTTTACCATGTAGAAACCAATATGAAACCCATAAGGTATGAAGGACCGCTTCTAATATTTTACCAAAGTAGCATTATAACCTTGCAGGATGGTTTGACAACAGATTTCCCCTACTACTAGTCGATCGGGGACATATACAAGTAACAAATGGGGTGCTCTGGTGGCATCAAAAAACCTAATTTAGGTGTTGCACTCATCCAGATACCAGTGGCCCACTTTTGATACAATCTTTTTGGTTGCATCCGACAACCTTGGGCACTCTTTCTTGAACAATAAGAAATAAATATGTGTGATAAACTGGTTGCAGATGAGAGAGTAGAATTTCTTTTACCTGCTCTCTCACAAGATGCCAAAATATACATAGACCAGGAGCTCGGAGGTGTGCAAATTCAAGTTCATTCCGACAAAGACATTCTTTGTGCAGATGACATCCAATAGATAAGAAGCCATGTATAAGGAAGGAGTTTCTCCCTCTTTCAGCGTCTGAGATTGTCATATGCAAGTGCTCAGTTGTTTGGGGATTATTGCACCCCAGTTGAAACCTATTTCGGAAATGGCCACAGTATAATCTAGAGGCATCCAAGCCTCTGAGAACTTGGAGAAATATTTCTCCCCATGCAATCGACAGAGGAGGGCCATTAGATAGATGTAAGGCTCTCTTAGGTTGGCCGTCGCGTACCAGCCAGAGGTCCGATTGGTGAACTTTTTATCCTCTCTCCACCACAACGCCATCACCTTGTTGGTGTCATGTTTCTCATAGAAACTAAAAACAAAATCAGTGTTTAATCGCTCCTTTGGCTCTCTGAGCTTGTAGTAATTTTGAACTTCCACTGAGAGGAAAAATTCGACACACTCACCGTTGTCGTCATTAATCAAACATATTTGTGTGTCAGTGTGATCAATAAGCCATTTTAGGAGTTTGATGCAGGGGAATACCAGAGTCCTACTCGCTACCATGTGTAGATAATCCTTTCGGACATTCGGGAGGACTTCATCGTCGAGTCTTCTCATATCAGGATTGTTGTGTGGGGTATATTCAAGGAATTCCTCCTGCTTGATTTTCTTGAAAAGTTCTTCCCAGTGAGGGAATATTGACTTGGTCCCAATGTTCACCTCTATGTCTCCAAAGGCTGGGGGCTGAACGAAAGAATTCTTGGTGGCTATTTTGATGATGGGCACCGAGTTGGAGAAAATTCCAATAGTCTTGCAACCGCTGGGGAGGAACCTTCTCACACCTCTAGTTCTTGTAGCTTTGGTGCTCTTGGAGATTTCCTGGTGGTAGGTTTCTTTGGAGGCATTTTTCCTGCAAATGAAAATGATCCTTTAGACATGTGTACAGAGTAACGTTGGATAAAAACATATAAAATGAAGCATAACACATCCATAAGATTGTACATACCTATAACGCTTGCTAAAATTGTTGTTTAATACTCACTGGACCTTGGAATCTTTCCCCGGATTTCTTGTCTCACTCCTCTGGATGCTCCAAACTTATCTGCACTCAAAATAAGCTTGTTTACAATGACTCAAAAGAATATAATGAGAGAGATCCTACCAGTTGTATCAACCAGTTAATACGAGTAATGGGTTAAATTCAAAACAACCTACTGTCAAATATTTGCAAATAAATTCTACATGGGTTGATGACGGAGGCATGGAGGGAGATGCATTGTATCGATATGTTCAAATGGTCCTTTTGATTTGCGCACGAATTAGCAACTAATGTGAGATTCTAGAATTAATTAACCCTTTAAATGCGTCGTATCTAGCGTATCTTAGAGCTAAAACGTCTCATCGGGTCATTTTCTTAGTGGGAAGATCGGGAATTGGAGATATCCTTATGCATGTTCCCATTGGTATCCTCCTGAGAAAACTTCTGACGCCGACGGGTTTCATCGTACGATGTTGACTTGGAAAAACTGGTTCGGGGTGTGACGTGGGTCTTGGGAGCTAGTAACGACTTAAGCGAAGACTGGATCGTATGTCTAATCACTCGGGAAACAAAAGATGGCAACAGAGGATAGGTGGTTTGAACGTATATCTCAGTCAGAGTTGGGTCTTTCAACAAAAGACGTGCATTAAAATAAAACTGGGATTGTTGAGGCCGAAAAGTATCGGGGTTGGTGATCGGGGGTTGAATTATCACGTTATCCATGGGTTATCCTTCTAAAAACTCGCCGATGCTGAAAGTTATTGGGGATCGGCTCTCAGAGGGAGTTCCATCGCGTAGTTCCTTTGTGGGTTATCATCCTCAAAAATCCTCGATACCGAAAAAATTTCGAAACTCGACGATTGACGATATCATTTCATCCTTCGTGAGTGCTTACTCTCTTAGTTATTCACTGATGCTGAGTCGATCGTTCATTGGAGATATCTTCGGTGATGCTTGTCACGAAAAAAACCTCCCATCTGTCGATGTCAACGAATATCAGGACTCGACAACTTCGGTTCTCTCTAGCATTTTCTTTCATGCTTAATCCTTTC
Source organism: Picea engelmannii (assembly GCA_009831015.1). Taxonomy (NCBI): domain Eukaryota; kingdom Viridiplantae; phylum Streptophyta; class Pinopsida; order Pinales; family Pinaceae; genus Picea; species Picea engelmannii. The sequence continues at coordinate 1,088,662 of ML776963.1, forward strand.
CGATGTCGAATTCCTTAAGCACGTTGGCGAAAGTTTTGACTGTCAATTCTCTAATTTAGATATTAGTCTTTTAAGTTATTGGTTTTTTCATGCCCGAGAAAACTTTGAAAGACTTAAATGAAAAACAAAAATGATAAGAAAAGGAAATATTTTTCATGCTAAGGTTGAATTAGACAGTGCAACAGACCAGGTGGTACCCAAAAAGTAAAATTTGACATAGGATTTTTAGGGTTTGTTGAGTGCTCAACAGGTTACTCCTGCTTCAATAATTTGACTTTGAAGTCATAGTGAAACCAGGGAAGATGAACGTAGGACCTGATCACTTATCAAGGGTCACCAATGGCGAGGAGCCTACAAACTTAGAATATACCTTCCCCGACACACAATTATTTTCATTTTAGATCAAGGATGATTATTTTGCTGACGTTAGTGAGTATTTAATTATAGGGACTACGCCATAGGAATTTAACACCTCGTAGAGGAAGAATATGGTTGTCCAAGAAATCAGCTACCATTTGATCGCTGGGTAGTTATACAAAATGGGGGTAGACAACATCTTGAGAAGATGCACGCTAGAACAGGAAAGGCCTAGGATACTGGTAGAATCCCATGAATTAATAGTGGGAGGACACTATGCAGGAAAAGCTACCGTGCAGAAGGTATTGCACACAGGATTATGGTAGCCAACTATTCATTGATGTGTAAAGGAATATTGTCAAAAATGAAATGTTTGTCAAAGGGATGGAAAACGAAACAAATGGGATGAGATGCCCTTATACCCACAAGTAACGTTACAATTTTTTGAAAAATGGGCTATTTATTTTGTTGGGCCAATTCACCCACTTGCAAGAAGATCAGGTGCATGATACATTATCACTGCAAAGGAATATCTCTCACAATGGGCAGAGGAAACACCAGTTAAATATTGTAGCGCAGAGACAACAACACACTTCCTATTTGAACATGTGCTCACCAGATTTGGATGTCCAAGGATCCTGATGAGTGATCAAGGCACTCAATTTATCAACAACACTATCAAAGCTCTAGCTGAAGAATTCAAGGTCTACCATTAGAAACGTATGCCATACCATCCTCAGGAAAATGGAACAGTGGAATCCTTCAACAAGATTCTAGAGAATGCCCTAACCAAGACTTGCAATGTCAACAGGGACGACTGGGATTCAAAGATACCAATAGTATTATGGGCATATAGAACTACCTATAAGAAGCTGATAGGGAAGACACCATTTAGATTGTTTTATGGACAGGAAGTAGTGGTACCATTAGAATTCTTGGTACCAAGTATGTGTGTCGTAGAAATTACAAACATGACAAAACGAGGCATAGTACAAGAAAGGCTACGTCAGCTGATGAGCATGGAAGAAGATAGGATTATAGCAGGCTTCCATTAAGAAGCATAGAAATAAAGGGACAAAGTGTGGCATGACTGACACATCAAGAGAAAAAGTTTCAAGGAAGGAGACCTAGTCCTACTATACGACAACAAGTGTTTTCAAAATCCGGGAAAGTTCAGAATGCATTGGTTGGGACCATATGAGGTAAAGACTGTCACAAACAGAGGAGTTGTACAGTTGAAGGATTTGGAAGGGACATAATTGAAGGGCATGATCAATGGGATTCGACTGAAGTTGTACAAGGACAGTTGACCACCAACAACTTGACAGTTACTGTGCAGAAATGAAAAAAAAAAAAAAACACCTCGCGGAAATCCGCACACGCAGGTGAGAAAATTCGTGCGACAAAGGACAAGAGGATGTGCAAACAAGTCATGGAGTTAGCGCAATGAAGTAAGAATACTTCGCCAGAAGAAAAGGGTATAGAATCCAAGTACTTCACACACCCAAAAATACTAACACATCGCAAAAGGGACCGATGGTCGGAGATCACAACAATTCAGAAAGTGATGGTTGTAGGAGTCAGGCACCAACTAGCAGTGACAGTTGGAATTGCGACAACCCGTACATAGAGGTAACGACCATAGTGTGAAGAAAAGGGAAAAATTCAAAAAACAAGATGCAAAGGACAATAGTTAACACGTAAAATGGTACCACGCGCATGACACGTCATCAAAAGTGAAAAAGGGGACAACTGTCAGTGTGGAACAGTTGTCAGTCCACTGTCCCGCTATAAATTCAAAAAGGGGGGGAAAATCTAGTCATTGTGTCAATTTCTAAGGAGAGTGATGCATATAAGAAGAACATTGAGCAGATCGGGGTCGAAGGCAGAGAGATACTACAGTCTCCTATCACAGAGCAGGTGGTCACTACTATGCTGACAAGAGAAGTCGGGTTCAATTGCAGTGCCAATGGATAATGAAGATGTATGACGCACTGCAGCAGGCAATATCCGAAGCAGAAGACAAGTAGTGACAATGGAACAAGTCAAGCATTGAATCGGGACAAGTCACTATGTCAGTGTTGGGGGCCTGTTGGGCACATTCCCATTTTGGGGAAAAGGCACGACGTGGAGGAAAGACAGTTGGCAGAAAATCATGTGAGGCATGCATGCAAGAATAAAGGAAAGAAAGACAACTGGCAAAAAAGAAGCGAAAGAAAGCGCGCATGCAGAGGAGAAAAGCGTGCAAGACCAACATGCAAGAAGACCTAATTAGGTTAGGTTTTTGGTAAGAGAATGTAACAGATGATGAGCCAAGAATAGATATAAATAGACACCTAGGAGGTCTAGGGGGGGGGGGTTCGGTGTCTTTTATGGTTGTTATGAGTTACTTGCAGGAGATAGAGTAACAGGTCTATAACACAAATATGATCTGATACCTTTTTGTAAGTTGTTGATATATGGGAGGGAAGAGCGACTAGACCTTGAGGGTTAGATCTTAGGCTGAGGATCCTGGTGTGATCTAGTCATCCTCGTAAAGGTCGAGGAGTATGTTTTGTGGCTATATGAACAAATTTGTAGTGTGTGAGATGCCATATATGACAGAACCATAATAAAAGAGCCTTAGAGCCAAATCTTTGTGGACGTAGCCTAGGAGGGGGGGAACCATGGTAAATCATGTGTTGTGTGGAATGATTATGGTTTATATCTTTTTTTTCAATGGTTAAATATTATATGAATTCTTTGATGAAGTAGTTAGATCTCTTGATTTACATGCATGCATAAGGCACAACAGAAAAACTAAGATCGAGGAATGACAAGATATTGCTTTAATAACTAAATAGAAATCTCATCGCGCACTAACATATCCCCATTTAATCCTGGACTGCAAGCACTTGAGCATTGCAGTCACCCATTAAGACTATCATGGGTGAGACTGCACAATGCACTCTGTGTACTACATTGCCTTCTGTTTTACCAGGAGGGTCGATAGTTTTAGAGGATTTGTTAGAACCCTAGTAGACCCGAACCTGGGTCAATCATGTGAAATGTATAACTCAGACAAGCAACCAACAACTGCATAGGTTCCAATGTAGTTGTGATGCGCCAAATATGGGAATTTTATGGTATCTTCTACATTGTGGTATGAGTACTTGATAGTGTTCACACCTCTTATCATTTCATCATCAAATTTCACTCCATATAGGATTTTTGTCATGACAATTGTCAATTTTTCCTATGTGCATGCTATCCCTTCCACACTTCTTTCAGCTCGAGATTTTTTTTCCCCTCATAGGGACAATGCTGTAATGCCCCCCCAGCCATTGCATCCCACTTTGGAGGGCAAATGCTACTATGCGGAACAACATCATTCTCATACTTAATTAATAACATGCATTTAAGTCATATTAAACACATTTAACTCAGAGTAAGCACAAGATTACTGCTAACATAAATAATCCCTGTCATTAACAATAATTCATATGCACAACAAAATACATGATACATATAAGCATCACAGGCATGAAAAACATAATATTAAGCATAAGTTGATACTTATCTTTGAAACCGTGGTAATTCCACCAACCACGTTTAGGCCTTCTATGAACCTCCCAACCTTAGACCATGTTGTTCATCACTCTTAGCAGTCGGTCACCCCCGAGTTGGTACTAAGATCCACCCAAGGCAAGGAATACTATTCTAGGCTGAGGTTACAGGGAAAACTACACAGAATAAATAGAAGGATTCTTCCCAGGATGCCTTATTATGCCCACTACTCATAGACTCTCATTCCCCACATGCCTGTTCTGCCCGAGAGTATACACCTTCACAAGCACAGTCCATCAGTGCTTCACCTCCCTTTCCAGGTCTTGGCAACAGGATGGATCAGGAAGTCTTAGAGCTCTGTAGCTAGTGCTGGACTCTCTCTGGGAGAAAACCACTTCCCAATAGACTCTCTCACCTAGAGGGAGTTTCTCACAAGCCTGAAAACCTGCTTCTTCTACCACGGGCCTGACAACCCGCTTCTTTAGCACACCCTTCGACTCAATTCTAACTGGGTGAGGGAAACCGCGACAACATCAATCACTTAGTTGACACCAAGATGACGACCACAACAAAAAATGAGCATCCATGAGGCTCCACATGAACATACAATGTTTTGCAAGCCACACGTAGTCAAGCACTGCGTGACCACAATAGTCCACTGGAAACAAAGACACGGGCTTCCCAAAACTAGTGACAAACATATGCTACAACATTACAAGGCTCAACAATTATGGGACATTCAGTTTTCCCCAACTAACAATACAGGACAGACTCACAGCTTAGGTTTCGGGGATGCATGAGGGTGTATAGAGATCCCATGTAGAGACTTAACGGTTCAGGTAAGGATTCCCTAGAACAAACACTAAAACATAGGTTGATCCTGGACACCCGCGAGTTTAGACGGAGGATGGAGAATGGGAGGCGGAACCCCCATCACGGCTCAACTCAACAGTTTTAACTACATGCACTTGGATTAACACTTGTCACCCATGAAGCTTGTTCCTTCCCATTTGGAAGTCACTCGTCCTTCCAAAGAACTTAGGATAAAACATCACATTTACATGGCTTTTGGAATAATATTAAAATATTATTCCGAAGGACTTAAGCCCCTAGGCTCAATACTTAGCCTCTCTTTCCAACCTTCCATCCCCCCAATCCATTACCCACTGTATGGAAACTTAGTCCCCCATCACTCATTCATCGTGGTCGGTCTGCACGCGGTGGTGTTTATATTTTTATTAATGTTTTCCATGATTACATATACAAAAGAAGGCTCCCGGCCTTAACACTTAGGCTCTCTAGCCTAATAACACATAAGCCGACCAACTTATATAAACTTGGCTCACTAGCTTATAAAACATAATTACAATTCATAATGAAAGATTTATACTTCATAGACATGATTTACAACAGGGATTGGCCTTGGGGACATTACAATCCCCTCCCCTTATTTTTGCATTGTCCTCAGTACAACTTTACACTTCATCTGCAAGCTTTTCAAAATTTTCAAAAAGATGCGGGTACTCTACCCGCATAACATCTTCATGCTCCCATTTCATGTCCTTAGGACCGTACTAGGTCCACTGGACCTTTTCCTATAGCTTGATTCTGGAGCTGTTTGTTTTTCCTATCCAATACGCGCACAGGATGCACTTGCAGGACACCTTCTTGTTCCACCGGAATCAAATTCTAATTGATAACATGATTAACATATGGTATATATTTCTTAAGAATTGAAACATGAAACAGATTATGTACAGTCATGGATGCAGGTAATGCAAGCATATATGCAACTGGCCCAATCCTTTCCAAGATTTCAAATGGACCACAAAATCTAGCTGCCAACTTGGCGCAACTTCCCAGCTTCAGGGAACTCTTGTTAGCTTTCACTTTCAGTAAAACATGATCACCCACTTTGAACTCTCTATGGGTTCTGTTCTTATCATCATAACTTTTCTATCTGTCCTGGGAAGCTTTCAAATTCTACTTAATTTTTATCATTTGGTCCTCCATCTCCTTGAGCAACTCTGGCCCGACTACTGTTCTATCAGCTGGATTATCCCAACTCACTGAAGTATTGCACTTTCTTCCATAAAGTGCTTCAAATGGGCTCATCTTCAATGATGCATGATACCCATTGTTGTAGGCGAATTCTACCAAGTGCAGGTAGTCTTTCCATCTTGATGGTTTTCCCATCACATACATTCTCAGTATGTCTTCTATTACTCTGTTCACCCTCTCTGTCTATCCATTAGACTCAGGATGATAAGCTGTACTAAAGTTCAAATTCATTCCGAATCCTTTGAACAATCCTTTCCAAAAATTAGAGGTGAATTTTGGGTCTCTATCAGACACAATCATTTTAGGAATTTCATGCAATCGTGCCACTCCCTTCACGAAAATATCAGCAACATCCACTGCCTTGTGAGTAGTTTTCAGAGGAATAAAATGGGCATCTTTTGTAAGCTTTTCCACCACCACCATGATTGAATCATGCAGCTTGGCTATTCTAGGAAATCCTGTAATAAAATCCATTATCACTACTTCCCACTTCCACTCAGGAATGTGTAAAGGTTGCAGCAACCCTGCTGGGTGCCTATGCCCATATTTAACTTTCTGGCACTCCATACATTTGGTGATGTACTCAACGATCTCTCTCTTCATACCCGGCCAAAAGTAATGGATCTTGACCGCTGCTACTGTTTTCTGATATCCAGGGTGCCCTGCATAAGGCACATTATGCATCTCCTACAAAATCATTTGTTTCAATCACTGGACATTGGGTACAAAAATTATGTTCTTGTACAGCAGTATTCCATCTATTTCCAATTTATAAATTTCCATATTCTGTGGCATCTTACCCTGCTATAGCTTGGCTACCAATTCTCTGTACTGCACATCTACATTTGTAGCCTCCAGAATTCAGCTTTTAATATCAGTCCGATACATGTTAACAATTGTAGCATGTAATTCATGAACCCTCCTACTGAGTGCATCAACCACTTTATTCTCCTTTCCTTTGATATGCTTGATCTCAAAGTCGTACTCACACAGAATTTCCAGCCACCTACTTTGTCTAGCATTTAAGGTTGGCTGATCAAACAAATATTTCAGACCGTTATGGTCTATTCTGAGTTCAAACCTCCTTCCCATGAGGTAATGCCTCCATTTCATCCAAGCATGAATGATTGTTGCCAACTCCAAATCACGAGTGGAATAATTATTTTCGTGCTCTTTTAGCTTCCTAGACTCATAATAGATTACAAATCCATTATGACTGAGAACTCCTCCCAACCCTTCTTTACACACATCTGTGCACACCACAAAATCCACATTTGGATCTACAATCCTCAAGATTGGAGTGTTGGTTAATAGCTGCTTCAATCGCTGGAAACTTTTCTCACACTCTTCAGTCCACTAAAACTTTTTCTCCTTCCTTTGCAAGGAAGTGATAGGGTGAGCTATCTTTGAGAACCCTATGATAAACCTTTTGTAATAGCCCGCTAGACCCATAAAGGATCTAACTTCCGCCACATTCCTTGGTGCTAACCATTCTCTGATGGCCTCAACCTTCTCAGGATCCATGATGAGCCCTTCTTATGAAATAATGTGCCCCAAGTAATGGATATGCCTTTGATAAAACGAGCATTTGCTCAACTTGGCATACAGCTGGTGTTCTGTCAACACTTGAAGTACCATCCTCAAGTTTTGTTCATACTCTTCCTCTGACTTGGAATACACCAAAATGTCATCCAGGAAGACTATGACAAACTTGTCTAGATAGTCCCTGAATACACCATTCATCAAGCACATAAAAACAACAAGTGCGTTCGATAGTCCAAAGGGTACCACTGTGAACTCATAATGACCATACATTGTTCTAAAGGCAGTCTTGCTGATGTATTCATCCTTTATTCTTACCTGGTGATATCCCAATATGAGATCTATCTTTGAAAATGTTTTCACACCTTTCAACTGATTGAAAAGATCGTCGATCCTCGGCAGAGGATACTTGTTCTTGACAGTTACTTTGTTCAACTATCTGAAATCAATGCAAAGCCTCAACGTCCCATCCTTCTTCTTCATGAATAGGACCGCGGCACCCCAAGCTACCATGCTTGGGTGAATTTACCCCTTCTTTAGAAGCTCTTCAAGCTACAATTTCAACTCTTTCAACTCTGGCGTACTCATTCTATAAGGAGCTTTCGACATTGGAGTTGCTCCAGGCATCAAATTTATAGAGAAATCGATATCTCTATTCGGAGGTAGCCTGGGTACCTCCTAAAATATGTCTTCAAACTCTTTTAGTACCACATGGTCTCAAATATTTGAGACTTCATATCTGGATGCTTCTTCCACACGGGCTGCAAACAATTGACAGCCGTTTCTGTAGCACTTCTCCAGCTACATTGCTGAGATTTCTCTAACAGTAACATCTCTAGGAATTCCTTGGACTGTTTTCCGATTCCCCTCCTCATCCAAGCATGTAAATTCCTTTTTATGATAGTCTATAAGGGCATGGTGCTGGTCCAACCAGTCCATCCCAATTAAACAGTCATAAGAGCCTAAAGGTAGAATATTCAAATCGGCCTTCGTGCTTAGTCCATTCATGTCTACAGGACAAGGCTTGACTAACTCTGTGACTTTCCTCTTGTTTCCTGTAGCTAGTTGCACTACCCAAGACTTTTCATGTTTTCTTCTTATCAAATGAAAACTTTATACCACTCTAGAGTCTATATAACTATGGCTAGCCCCTAAATCAACTAAAATAGTAAATGGTTGGTTTTTGATCATACCTTCTACTTCAATCATGTGAGACTGAAATTCATCTTGCTTGTTGTCCAGGGCCACATAGATACTTGGCATTCTACTACCCATGTCCTCCACTTTTTCAGCTTGTTGAACATTATGGAAAACTCTTTCTTTGCCACATTTATGGGGAGAATCTTTGTACTTATGGTTCTCTTTATAGCCCCAACACTGAATGGGCATCTGTCTCAGCCTTTGTTCTCCCACTTCATCCATTCTCGACTCTCTAAATGATGGATGTCCTTGAGGACTATTTCTGAAGAAGGGAGGTTTGTTTTCCTTCTATCTCTGTTCTTTCTTAAACTTCTTCTGGTCAACCCAAGCCTTCTGAAAGGTAGGATTTTCTCTTTGTTGTTCATATAAGCATTTCGCTCTTTTTATTGTTTCTTCCATAGTCTTAGGATCATCATATTGAATCTTATCCCCAATAGGAGGCTGTAATCCACTCTGGTACCTCTGAATCTTGATAGACTCATCTTTGATGAACGGAACATACTTCAATAATTCCAAAATCTTTCATTCATACTCATCAATGGTCTTGTTGTCCAGCTTGAGTTCAAAGAACTCTTTCATCTTTCTGTCATAATATCTTTTAGTTAAGTATTTCCTCTCGAAATACCTCTTGGGTTCCTTCCATGTGATATCTTTCTCTCTAACGTGTTGCACCTGCACAAGATGATCTCACCACATGGATGTTTTTCCTTTTAGTTGATACATTGCAATTCTTCCTTCTGCATGAAAGGAATAATTCTGCAGTTGGAAATATTTCCTTATGCCAAGCAACCATGTTTCAGCATCTTCCTCCTTCTTATGTTCTCCATCAAATGTAGGAGGATTAATCTTATTCATCTCCCCTTTCAATTCATCCACTCTAGATCTTCGGTGCTTTTTGGTAGGAGATGGGCTTGAACTACTATGTGATTCCCTACTGGAATGCTTTGGGGAGTGATGACAATGTTTGATGACACTCCTTGATCTTCTTTACCTCTCAGGGGTCATGAAACTCTCTATATTGCTTGAGTCACTCTCCTTTTCCAATTTATTTTCTATTCTTTCCAGACTCTTCAACATCCTTAAGTTGAATTGACCCTGACTTTCATGAGCTTTTAGCTATAAGCTTGGCGAGCCTGGGCATCTTTTTGCAATCTTTCAATGATTTTCATCATATGTCCTTCCTTATCCAATTCTCTTCTGTGCCCATTGGAGTTCGATCCTTCGACTCCCAAGTTAACATCCCTTCCTTCTCTTTCGTTCTCTGAATTGGAGGCAATCAACACCTCTTCCATTTCTATACTCAGCGTCGATTCACGGCTGTCCTGACACTCGTTGAACTTTGCACATACAACGTGTAGTCAACTGAAGTTTGTCAGGCCTTAAACCCTTAATAAAACTACAACATTCATAATCCAACACAAATAAGAAATTTTTTTGATTCCATGAATTTTCTGAGCTCTGTTTGTCTCTACAATTTCCGGTGATAGCCCCCGTTTTCTTAGTCCCCAACCGATGCATCCACGGGCCTCGATCAAATGCTAAACTGCTATGTGCTACAAGGCTCTCCAAATGAAACTTCGGGTTTCATGATTTCGAGGCTTCGGGGTTTCGGGTTTCAGGGCTTCGGGGTTTCGGGTTTTGGGGTTTTTGGTCCCGGAGGTTCTCGCACTCGCTTCCCTCTCCAACTCCCGACTTCCAAAAATTTGATTTCCTTACCCTCCAGGCCCATAGCACAGTTGTCTCCCACCAAGATAGTGACACATGGTGTCCTTAAGAAGGTCCACCTCACTCCGAGCGATGTCAGGGGGCCCCACTATTTTTACTTTTCATTTCAGAGTTTTGGGCATCAGGAGTTCGTGCATCTACACATCTCGAACTTCCATTTTCCAAAATTCTGAAATTACGGTCTGTTGGTTGTGGAGCCTGATTATCTTCCTGATGCAGAGGTCCTTGCTTTTAGCCGTGTTTATACCCCATGAAGTATTTACACCCCAAAAGTATGTACACTCTTCCACGCAGGGGAGCGCAGAGGGGGGGTACCCCCTCTGCGGGGTCCATCCCCCCGGCTGGGGGGTCTGGGGGCAAGCGGGCCCCCAGCGNATATTGTAATTTCATTGTAAATCTGGACCGTTCATTATAAGGTCGCAGATCTAACGGTAGAGATTATGTTAGGGTTTTTTCTCTAGAAGGCAACCCTCTTTTATGAGGGAAATGTATTGCGGCTAGGTATGAGGGTGAATATTGTATTCTGAGAGAGGAGACTGTGAGAGAAAGAAGAGGAAGTTACAACGGGTTTTGCTGTAGGTTGTATCCCTTCATTTGCTAGATAATAATCAAGGAAGGACCTGGCAATTTCTCTGGTGGACGTAGCCCACACTGGGTGAACCACGTAAATCTGTGTCTCTCTTGTATTGTGTGTCTT
>ML776963.1:1104240-1142536 GCA_009831015.1 Picea engelmannii
AAGCAAAAATTGCCTTATAAAAGTATATTGTAATTTCATTGTAAATCTGGACCGTTCATTATAAGGTCACAGATCTAACGGTAGAGATTATGTTAGGGTTTTTGCCCTAGAAGGCAACCCTCTTTTATGAGGGAAATGTATTGTGGCTAGGTATGAGGGTGAATATTGTATTCTGAGAGAGGAGACTGTGAGAGAAAGAAGAGGAAGTTACAACGGGTTTTGTTGTAGGTTGTATCCCTTCATTTGCTAGATAATAATCAAGGAAGGACCTGGCAATTTCTCTGGTGGACGTAGCCCACACTGGGTGAACCACGTAAATATGTGTCTCTCTTGTATTGTGTGTCTTCTGTGTTTTTGTTTCTGCATTTGTTTTATTTTATTGCTCCATGGTCCTGTTTTTCTAACACGGTCTATTCATCTACTTGATCCAACGGTCAAGTTTCTCTCCTACAATCTATGGTGTAGATCGTTTCAGGATTTTGGGGTTTCGGGTTTTCAGTAACTGAGAGTTCATGATGCAGTGACTCCAACCTCTTGTCACTTCAATCCTTGAATTCTGATACATGAGTTCTTATACGAGATCCAACGATCCTCAATGATTTGGATCTAACAGTCCAGATATTTTTAGAGTTTTGTGAACCGAGAGTTCACGATGCAGCGACTCCAAATCTCTTGTCGCTTCAATCCCCAAATTCCAATATGGAGATTCATGTATGAGATCAACGGCTGTGAGCCTCCTCTAATCCGATGGTCCATATCTCTCCTATGCTTACACCTATCAAAGCTTTTCATCCCTAAATTCCTTGCTAGTTGGCTGGACTCGATGGCTCACAGGATTTTGGCACTTCTTCCTGGAAGTGCTCCACCATCTGATTCTACCCTTGTTAATCCCTTTCGCGATTCGAGACTTGGAGTGACCAAAAATTTGGCCTGCACTCCAAGTTCATGATCCTTGAATTCATGAAATGATCCAAGGGTTCAAACCAACCACGATCAATGACCCACGTTTATTCTCGATCCTAGGGTGGTGAGTTTCTCCATCCACTAACCACCTTGCAACTTCTGGCCATCTTACAACCCTCGTGATTTCGCGAGTTCTCCACAGATAATTCTGACCGTCCAACTCTACTTCTCAAGGACTTCTGGCCAATGAATTCATACCCTCCTTCTGAACCTTCATCTACTTGATCCAACACTACTCGTGTGGATTTCTCTCTCTCCCTGTGGACATATACCACACTGGCTGCAGTTTTATAATACCGCTACACCTCCTGATCTTTATAAAATGGTCAAGTAGTCCGTTGACACTCAGAAACATTATGAGGTCTGAAATTAGTCCTTCAGACACAATTTCTTCTCAAAACCTCAGTCCAAAGACCACTCATCCGGCCCATTCAGGCTCAGCATTGAAACTAGGCTCTGATACCAAGCTGTAACACCCCCCCAGCCATTACATCTCACTTTTTCGGGCAAACGCTACTGTACAGAACAACATCATTCTCATACTTAATTAATAACATGTATTTAAGTCATATTAAACACATTTAACTCAGAGTAAGCACAAGATTACTGCTAACATAAATAATCTTTGTCATTAACAATAATTCATATGCACAACAGAATACATGATACATATAAGCATCACAGGCATGCAAAACATAATATTAAGCATAAGATGATACTTATCTTTGAAACCGTGGTAATTCCACCAACCACATGAAATCCTTCCACGAACCTCCCAGCCTTAGACCATGCTACTCATCACTCTCAGTAGTGGGTCACCCCCGAGCTGGGACTAAGCTCCACCCAAGGCAAGGAATCCTAGTCTAGGCTGAGGTTACAGGGAAAACTGCACATAATGCCTTCTTATGCCCACTACTCATGGACTCTCATTCCCCACATGCCTATTCCACCCAGGAGTATACACCTTCACAAGCACAGTCCATCAGTCCTTCACCTCCCTCTCTGGGTCTCAGCAACAGGCCGGATTAGGAAGTCTTAGAGATCTGTAGCTAGTGCTGGACTCTCTCTGGGAAAAAACCAATTCCCAATAGACTCTCTCACCTGGAGGGAGTTGCTCATAGGCCTCGCAACCTGCTTCTTCTACCACGGGCCTGACAACCCGCTTCTTTAGCACACTCTTCAACTCAATTCCAACCGGGTGAGGGAAACCGCAACAACATCAAGCACTCAATTGACACTAGGATGATGAACACAACAGAAAATGGGCATCCACGAGGCTCCACATGAACATACAATGGTCTACAAGCCACACGTAGTCAAGCACTGCACGACCACAATAGTCCACTCGAAACACAGACATGTGCTTCCCAAAACTGGTGACAGACAGATGCTACAACATAACAAGGCTCAACAATTACAGGACATTCAGTTTTCCCCAACTAACAATATAGGACAGACTCACAACTTAGGTTTCAGGGATGTATGAGGGTGTACAGAGATCCCATGCAGAGACTTAACAGTTCAGGTAAGGATTCCTTAGAACTAACACTGAAACAGAGGTCAATCCTAGACACCCACAAGTTTAGACGGAGGATAGAGAATGGGAGGAGGAACCCCCATCATGGCTCAACTCAATAGTTTTAACTGCATGTGCTTATATTGACACTTATCACCCATGAAGCTCATTCCTTCCCATTTGGAATTCACTCATCCTTCCAAAGAACTTAGGATAAAACATCACATTTACATGGCTTTTGGAATAATATTAAAATATTATTCCCAAGGACTTAATCTCCTAGGCTCAATAATTAGCCTCTCTTTCCAACCTTCCAGCCCCCCAATCCCTTACCCACTCTGTGGAAGCTTAGTCCCCCATCACTCATTCATCGTTGTCGGTCTACACATAGTCGTGTTTATATTTTTATTAATGTTATGCATGATTACATATACAAAAGTAGGCTCCTGGCCTTAACTCTTAGGCTCTCCGGCCTAATAACACATAAGCCCACTAGCTTATATAAAATTGGCTCACCATCCTATAAAACATAATTACAATTCATAATGCAATCTTTATACTTCATAGACATTATTTACAACAGGGCTCGGCCTTGGGGACATTATAGATGCCCTGACCTTCGGTACACTCTCTTTCTCTGTTTATTGTTATTCTTTCGGCTCTAGGCCCTACTTCGTTGAAACCATGGTCTGTTCTTCATCCTATGGCCCTTTTCCACTCGACGCGTCAAACTCTGGTCTTTCCATGTCTTCCTTAGACTGTTCGACCTCCTGTGATGGGTTTTCTTCCTCCTCCACCTATGTACTATGTGGATCATACTCTGTCATATGAATTTTATCCAGATCAACTATCTTCGGCATGTCCTTTATCCCTAGTTATGTCGCCCGAGTGCTTCTTTTCATGTTTCAAATGACCCTTCTCGGTGCTCCAACTCGTGGTGGCGACATCTTGCTAAAATCTGAACTCTTTGTGCTACAAATATCAGTCTTATGTCAAGAACTCTCACTCTCTCATGCTTAGGGTTCACTCTTTGTTCTTCTCCTTAGCTAAAAACACAAATGACTTCATTTTCCCCCTTTTTCTTACTTTATAGCGGGACGGCGTACTGATAACTATTCTGCACTGACAGTTTTCACTTTTTCCTATGTGCTACACTTTTGTACCTGTCAACTACTTTCCAGTGCGTAGTGTCTTCAACACTAGTTTTTCTATGGCACACTGTTAATGCTAATAATTCTATTACATCAAAACCTTCTTATATTCTCCCATATTTTTGTCTTTTTTTTACATTTCTTCTTTTTATGAATTTTTGTCTTTTTCTTACAACATCTACTATATACAATATGTACAATCATACCTCATTTTTCTGTCTTTACCTCAGGTTGTTAGGTCGAATGTCTAGATATAGCTTCAGTCGAATGCCATTCATGAGTCCTCTGATATTCTTCCCTACAAGATCTTTCAATTGCACATCATCTCCATTTGTGATGGCCGCTACCTGATAAGGCCCTAAAAAATGCATCTTGAACTTCCCAGGGTGTTGTAGATACTTGTTGTAATAGAGGAAAACTAGATATCCTTCCTTAAAAATTTTCTTCTTTATGTGTCTATCATGCCAAGATTTTTCCTTCACTTTCTATACTTCCTGGTGAAATCCTGCTAGAATTTTGTCTTCCATCTCCATCAACTAATCCATCTTTCCTGCGCAACACCTTCTTCTGTCATGTTGATGATCGCTGCAATGTGTAGACTAGGTACTAAATAATCCAATGGAACCACTGCTTCCTTCCCATACACCATTCTGAATGGTGCATGTCCTATAAGCATCTTGCATGTAGTCCCGTAATCCCATAACACTGTTGATACCTTCAAATCCCAATCATCCCTATTCACATTGCAAATATTTGTCAATGAATTTTCTAGAATCTTGTCAAAAGATTCTACTGTACCATTTGACTGGGGATGTTAAGGTGTTCTCTTTTGATGATGTATCTCAAATTCTTTTGTCATAGATTTGATTGTACTGTTAATAAAATAAGTTCCCTAATCACTCAACAAAATTCTGGGGCATCCAAATCTGGTCACCACGTTCTCATAGAGAAACTGCACTATAGTCCTTCACAGGGGCCACTTCTTCCCATCTGGTTAAGTATTCTATCGTAGTGATGATGTATATGGCTCCTAACCTCCTTGTTGGTGGGTTAATGGATCTAATGAAATCCACATCCCATTTATCAAATACTTGTAAAGTTACTTGGGGAATAAGTGACATTTCATCCCTTCTAGATGGTTTTCCCACCCTCTAACAGACATCATAGGTCTGACAGTATTCCGTTGCATCCTTATTTACTGTAGGCCACCATAATCTTGCGCATAACACCTTCTATGCAATAGTATTTCCTACATAGTTCCCTTCAACTATTCCTTCATGTGATTATGCTAACACCATGGAGTGTTCATGCTCCATCACACATTTTCTCATAATTCCATATGCGCCTAACTTTTATAAATGACCTACAATCAGCTGATAGTCTACATCGTGCACTACCAAGTATTTTTTTATGCGTGACAGTAAATTCCTTGGGGGCCATTCCTGTGATAAAAAATCCAACAATGTCAGCAAAATAATCATCAGCAATCTGAACAAAAAATAAGTTAGCATTAGGAAAATTTTCCTCCAAGTTCTTTGGATCCTCTCCATTAATAATTCTTGATAGATGATATGGTCCTGCATTTAGCTTCCCTGGTTTTACTATGATTTAAAAATCATATTTCTGAAACAATAACAACCATCTACAGATCCTCCTCCCCCAGCACTGGCTTATTAACTAGATACTTCAAAGCAGAGTGATCTATAAACATATTAAAATGTTGACCCAATAAATAATGTATGAACTTCTGTAGGGCATATACCATAGCCAAACCTTTCCTTTTTGTAGTATTATAGTTCTTCTCAGACTCATAAATTTTTCTACTAGAAAAATATATTGGGTGATCAATGTATCCTTCACCTGGTTGTGCCAAAAATTCTCCAAGCATAATGGATGAAGCGTCCACATGCACATCAAATCATTTTTTCCAATCTGGAAATCTCATAATTGGTGTTGTTACCATCTTCTCTTTCAGTATGTCCAAGCTCTCTTGGCATTCATCATTCCACTGGAACTTGATGTCTTTCTTTAGTAACTTCTCCATGGGTGCAGTAATATTTGCATATCCCTTTATTAATTTCCTGTAGTACCCTGTGTGGCCCATTTTTTCTCTCAACTAGTGTAATGACTTTGGTGGTGGTAAATTGACAATAACAACAATCTTCATAGGGTCTATTATCAAGTCATGTTTGCATACAATGTGCCCAAGTAGGATGCCAAATGGTGTGATGAATATAATTTTCTTAATGTTAAATGAAATCTAACATTGCCTACATCTTTCTAACATTAACCTTAGAATTTCTACATGTTCATTCAATAAACTGAATACTATCCAATCATCTAGATAAACCTCAAAAACTTTATATATAAAATCCTTGCATGCAACTACTACTACTCTAGAAAATATTGTTGGTGCATTCTTTAAAACAAATGGCATTACTGTGTACTGATATCACCCCCACTCTATTGCAAATGTACTTTTTTACATGTCGTCTAGAGTAATTCTGTTTTGATGGTATCCTGAAAATCCATCTGTGAAAGAGTACACTTCCTGTCCTCCCACATTCTCTAAAACCTCATTTGTAAATGGATTAGGAAAAGGATCATGCGTGCATGCATCATTTAACTTCCTCATATCAACACATATCCTAATCCCTCTAGTATTATTTTCCTGGACCACCATTGGACTAATCCACTCTGATTCTCCCACAAGGTCTATGATTACTGATTCTAGCATTTTGTCAATTTATGCCTTCACCTTCTGCTTATATATGAGGTTTAATATGTATGGTCTTTTTCTAACTGGTATTTCTTCTGGTATTAGGGGTATCTTCATATCCGCAAGTTCTCCTACTACCCCTTTCATCTCTAGAAATGTGGCTGGGAATAAGTCACTATACTCGCGCAGTAATTCAATTATCTTTTCCATTGTCTCATTGTCCTAGTAATCTCCAATGCTAGCTATCTTGGGATTCTCTTCAGTCCTAATATTGACATTTTTAATCTTCATAGGTGCAGTAAACTTGTTCTATTGTAACATGGGTACTTACAACCCTTTTTCTCCTTCCCTTTCTAATATATGTATGTCACATGGGTCTTCCTCTACTTCTTCATCCTCCGTGACCTCATAACAGTAAACTAATTGTTCAAGTGTTTCTTTTTTGTAATCTTTGTCTACTGTCACTGTATCTACCCCATACTCTTCAAATATCATCCCTTTGATCCTCTGTAATTCTAGATCCACCCATGGATTCTCACTTTCAAATGCAAAGGTCCTAATAAAGTTCTATTTCACTTTGCCCCAACTTACAATTTCTCTACGTAGTTCCTATTTCTTGTACTAATTACTAGGTCTTCCTTCTAATGTATGAATAAAGTAATGCCTCCATTCCCCCAGTGGTACCAATCTCCAGTTAGTGACACAATCATTTATGTTTTGTCTTGGGTTCCCTCTTCCATCATACTTCTGTAAGAGTCTATCCTACTGAATCCTACCAAATCTTATCCGCATGAGTCGCTTACACTGATACTAGTCTTGAATTACCTTCTTATGTGCACCCCACCATTGTGTAGGTGTGTCACTCAGTGCTATATCCAACACTAATAATATTTGACTATCCAAAACCTTTGATTCGAACTATGTCAGTAAATTTTCTAAATTGTCCTCTTCAGTGAATGTGGGAAATTGTCTTACTTCTATCCCCACCCATATTATTGTGCATGTAACTTTGGCGCACCTCCTAGTAGAGACTTCATGCAATATTTGCTGCTCGTTTTCTACTCCAGTATCTAAATTTGACATGTCAGAATTAATACTCCTCCAACTGAGCACTCCATCTATAGTTGGATTCACATAGTCTTCTTCTCGCACAGTATTCCTATACAATTGGTTCAAATCATCCTCTAGAACACTATTAGACACAGGTTCTACATATCTTTCACAATCTGAGGGATCTAAAGGTGCTACTACCCTAAAGTTCCCATCTTCAAATGCCATATTTCTAGTATTTAAATTGATTATGGCTTGATTATCAAAGGCCCAATCAATTCCCAATAGTGATGGAAATGGTATAGACTCATCCACCTTATCCATCACTTCAAAGTTCATTGTGGTGCGCATACCATCTAGATCCATTGTTGTATTCTTCAATCTACCTATGGGAATCACTCTCTCCCGATTCAATAGCTTCAATTGGATATTGTAATACCCTAGTTTAGGTTCTCCCATTGCTTCCCAAGTCTTCTTTGGAAAAATATTGACATATGATCCTAAGTCTAGGATAACATTTCCCATGTCAAAGTCTCCTATATTTGCATTCAATCTGAAATCTCTGCTAGTTATTTTATTTTTATGGACCTGATTAATCTTCTTTGGTTATGTTCCTACCCCTTCCTCTATGCTATATTTATCAAGCATACTTTTAAACAAATCCATGGCATTATTATCATTAAGTAATTTAAAGAAAGATTCCAAGAAACTCTTTAAGTTACTTACTCTCTCTATTTGATCTCCTTTGCAAGTATGATCCAAGGAACGAGGAATATAAAAAATAGGAGTATCGTACATCGACATAGTATTCGATGTGGAGGCTACATTCTCCTTCGTGAACTCCTTTGCTTCCTTGGAAGTTTTGCTTCTCGTTCTTTGCATAAAAATGTTGTTGTGGATGAGTGTTCTTTTGAATCCAACACTGAGATTCCTTCTTCTGATCATGTGCATCTTCTCCTATCTTCACTCCTCCTCTAGTCACTATATTGATTTTCCTCCCAGGATCCCTTATTTTTGTAGAAATCCACTGGACATTCTCGTTATTTAGATTCCTCTTCTCTTGGATCTTTGTCATTAACTTTGGGCACTCTTTTGTCACGTGATCTATTGTGCGACAATACATACATGTTGTTGTTGGTTGAGGACAATCTATGACATAGTGTCCTTTTTTGTTGAAAATTATGGCAGATAATAGGCCCTCTACCTCTCCCTATTCCTCCTCTTCCTCTACCTCTAAATCCTCCTCTATTCCCCCATGGATCCATGTTTTGATATTGTGGTGCCTGATTATACTGTGAAGGTTGTTGAAACTATGGCACTGCTTGAAATTGTTGTGCATTGCCAAAATATGGTGTAGTATATCCTTTCATAAACTCATCCTGCATCATGTATGCATCTGATATTCTTTCCTTCATTAAATCCAGAGTTCTACAATTTTTGTCTTCATGTACCATTGACTTACAAAAGTTACAAAAAGTACTGTTTGGTTTTGTCTTGTACTTCTGTATCATAGGGAAGTGATAAGGATAATGCCCATGTGTCTTTCATATTTCACACCAAGGCCATCCGATAGGAAATGGATTTGGCATCCCTACTCCCAGGTAATGTGAAAATGTCGAACACTCATTCTATTGATGTCCCTCTGCTCTGCATAGGGTACACCACACTGCTTCTCTTTTCTCACTACTTTTATTTTGGTTTAATTGCACTGCCAATTTCTTCAAGTCTTCCTTCAACTCCTCTATAGAAAAATCTATCTTCTTATACTGATTCTCCTCTAATTGCATCGCTTCTTGTAGTGCCTCTGCCTGGGTTTGAAATTTCTGTTGTCTTAATGGATACTTGAAATGTGGTAATAGAGAATTTATAAACAATTTTCTGTGCTACATTTCAGAAATGGGATATTTTAGTTTACCTTTCAATGTCTTGAACATTTGATCAATGTACTATACTAACTTTCCTATTTTTTGTCTAACCTCAATCATCTCATTCATAAACTGATCCTCTAATTTCAACCTCTGAAACTCAATGATCAATGCCTGCTTGATCTCTGCTATTGTTCCTAGTGCACCATGTGGATTGTTTACTGCTAGATTCATGTACCAATCCAGCGTGCGGTTTCTGAACGTTATTGATATCTATGCTACTTTTTCTTCATCATCAATGAATCTTTTTGCTTGCCATATTCTCTCACACACGAATAGGTGCTTCTCTAGGTCTTTTGATCCATCCCCATGGAATTATGGTAATCTTATCATTGGATCCACACCTGCCATTGTAGAATGTATTGTACCTGCTATGTGCACTACTACTATCTATGTATTGTTGTTCATACTTGAACTCCCACTGGTATTTCTACTAGTACTTCCACTTGTACCACTACCTACTGATCCGAAAAGATATTTTAAAGACAATGGTTGATTTTTTAAAGCATGCGTTATTTAACCATTTAGGAAACTGATGAAAGAGAAAGAATTATAAATGAAACATGGAAGCCATAAATAAATATACAGATTTGGAAATAAGCATGAAGAAACAACAAACCATAACAACAAAAGTTGATGACGGAGTTCAACAATCTCGCCTACGTCTCTGGGCTTTTGTCTTAGTGGGTGAGGCTTTCTTATTTCTTTTCAAATCTTCAATTGTACATCATAACAGTGCCAAATGGCTTACAAATTGATTTGGTTGTGTTCTTCTAGATCTCAAGAACCCATCACAACTAACGACACTGAAAACGGATGAATGAAGCTCCCAGAAATGGCCCGCAAAGTTTCTCTCCTCAATGGCTTCCCTACATAAAAATGGCTTTGGATTTACAATTCTTCAACATTTCCCTATTCTGAACCTCTCTCTAGAATGCCAAGAACCTCAGGTTTATATAGGCTTGAAATTGGCAACAAAATCCCAACTTCCCCCCAAGATTTGGACTCAAACAAGGCTCTAGATCCCCTAATATTGGCCAAACTCTCTCAAAACTGCTGAAAAAAATCCATAAAAAATCTTGTAATATAGTTTAAAAACCCATAATTGGAAACATATAGGGCACAAATCCCTCTGTTTGAACCCCTGGTCATGTGGGCGCCTTCCATGTGGCCCTGCGTTGTTGCTGATTCGTTGGCCCCCTGGATTCCTAGCCCCGGTCATGTGGCTATGGCCCATGTGGCCATGACCTTACCCCTTTCCATGAGCTTAACAATTATAGCCCCTAGTTATAGCTCCTGGATATGCACCTTGATCGATGAGCTAGCTCGGTTGACTGAGGCACTATCCACAAATCTGCGCAAACTGGTATAGGTAAGGGCATGTGGAATGGTCCCATGGTAGCTTGCGTCAGGGATGGTTGGATCACATGCCAAAGTAATGTATAGTGGAGTGGTTATATGGTAGGGCTATATGGTAGCGTTGGGGCTGGGGCTAGGCCCCAACCCCTTAATCCGCCCAAATAACATTTGTGCAAGATTAAATATTTACTTCCCACTATAGTTATCAAGACATAAAGTGGGAGGGATGGTAGCCCGACCCTGCCAAAGCACTCGCCGACCCATACTAGAGGTCACTGGTTCGACTTGCTGGGAGTCCATACCAATTTTTCTAACCACCAACCAATGAAGGGGTGCCACGTGGTAGTCCAAGACTGGGCCATGTGGCACCATTATATTCACCCACTAACTACCACGTGTCATCATCCTATTCAATCACTTGTCTTCCTACATGCTTGCCCAGTCAGCATCCAACACATCTGTCATGTCAACCCATGCCAACTCAGATGTACAGACGTGCCATGTGTCACCTATTGAAACATATCGTTTTCTTAACTTTAGACTTTAATAATTGTCATTCAAATAAGAATAAAACTCGCTCGAGTCTCATCGTTGATAAAGTCTTTTGATTTATCCAACGATCTAAAATTCTTAAAATTGATGGAGCAGCCCTTTCGTTAAAAAGACAAATGACTAAAGATAGCCATTTAAAATGTCGGGTTTCGAGGTTTCACGATACTAACAGTCTGACATGTAAAGAACTCCAAAATCCTGATATACGAAGTCGCGAAATTAGTTTAAAATTAAACCAGGTTAATTAAATGATTAAGAATGATTAACGGTAATTAAATCTTGTTGTAATTTCACATTTCAGGAATCTTTCCTCAAACAATAACTTAAAATCCCGATACACAAAGTCACAAAACCCTTAGTTAATCACGATTAATTAAAAAAGTTAAACACAATTAATATTACTTAATCAATCGCAATTTCGCGATCCAGGGATCCTTAAATCAAACTGAGTCAAAGATAGTAAATCTTTTCACATTTTGGGAATTGGGGGTTTACCATTCATTACATCCAAAAAACCCCGAAACCTGAGGTCTCAAAAGCTTTGAGTTCTTAAGCATGATTAATTTAACCATTAAACGCAAATTAACAATGTGAATTAAGTTTTCGCGCATTCATGTTTTGGGACATCTCAATGTTGTTCCATCCAAAACTCTCGGTCGTGAATCGCCGATATTTGGTAATATTTATTATGGATCAACGAAAATATTTTCTAGTGTAAGGTAAGTATCTCCAGATGTACCCTCATTAAAACAAATAAATTCATCATCTGTAAAAGAACGCTCGAATTAATGCAAACTAAGAGCAAATAAAGTTTTCTATTTCAAATTTCATTCTTAATTTCAACAAAGTAGTAAGTTTTACTCAAGGAAAGCTTACACATTCTCATCTGTAACAGGTATTTTTGTTTTATTTTCGGCATCATGGCACCCAGGAAAATGTCGAAGAATAGTGATGAGGCCGGTGAAGGCTCAAATCTTAATTCAGACGTCCTGTCTGATACCATGCCACATGTTGTAGATTCAATTAGGTCCTGGACGTATATTTTTGAAATCTTGGAGTGCAAAGTCATAAATTGCCCAGATGATTTTGGAGATGAAATGACCGACAATATCGGAACTAAACTCAGAGTTATAGCAGTGTCTAAACTTCATAAAATAGTTACACAGCCGAAGCTCATGCCATATAGTGACATGATAAGTTGGGCTCATGCCATCAATCACCAAAAGGTCGTTGTTGTCTCTTTCAGGTGGAAACACATCCAAGTAATGTACAAGATATCCCCTAATCCAAAATATATTTATAATGCTGCATTCATAATGGATTTTCAACAAAAAGAATGTGCAAAATGTGACCGAACCTACCTAGATATAGTTAAAACATGGTAGGAAATTCCAACGAAATTCAGAGCTGATTCCCATGGTGTTTATTCCACTACATCATTAAATGAATATATGATCTATGTAGCCATGATTCTATTTAGAATATCTGGAAGGAAAATCCCTACTCATTTCCCGATGGAATGGGTATCAATCATGCATTAGGTAGCTAAGGGTTTCACTTTCGACTGGGCTAAGATTCTATTAGATAACCTAACCAAGGAAATTACAGAGTATCAAAGGGAGAATTCAAAAGGCCAACCTACCCCTTTTTATATGTCTGCGTATGTCGTGAATGCCATCTATTTCATGACTCCATTTCCATTGATGAATTGGAGCTGGAGATTGGTTCATTGAAGAAAATTTCTCCTATATCAAGGTTTTCGAATGCTCGATTTCCCCTCATTCTCTCCCAAAGTTTCTTCCTAACAAACTGGTGTGTAGAGAAGTGGCTTACTAGACGGTAACATGAGGCATTGGAAAAGAGCTAAAAGAATCTCAGAATAAATTTTGGCCAACTTTCCCTCTACAGATTGGAAGGTTTTCATTGCTGAATTTTGGCCATTCCAAGGAAGAGGTTGCAGCTTTAGAGGATGTCAAACTGGTAGACATTGAATTCAGAAGGCATGATCCATATCAAATTGTGGGGAATCACCTATCTCAATGAAATATGAAAACATATGAGCATGAAGACTCCCCCTATGACAATATATTCATGGGAATCGAAGCTTATGAGGAGGTACAAGAAAAGGTCCAAACTTTACCCCCTGACCAACAAGCCAGTTTCTTCACTTTCCAAAGGCACAGAAGAAGTGGTTTGCCCAAGATACTATAGGGAGAATTGATAATCACTCCTCCATAACAGGGATCCATACCTCCAGGTTTTGAACCAAAGTCTTCTGGTAAACAGACTACCGAGGAATCCCCAAAGAATCCAAAAGTGTCTTCCCAAGGATTAGAAACCTCGCAGGTAGGACATCTAGGGTCACAGATAAAGGTTCAATCTGAGACACCTCTAAAACAGAATCAAGCGATACCTCCTTTATCGTCGTCTACTCCTGCTGATACCTCCATAACAATATAAGTAACACAATTCACAGAGGTAGTCAATTCTATTACACCACTAACTCCTCTACAGTCAAGTTTCAGAACACCCAGTCTCGAAGTTATATATGCGAGCGATATTACCCCAATCCCGCTTGAAGAGATACCTCCTTCAAACATTTTATTTATCACAAAAAGGAGGGCCATAGTCAGAAGAGAATCATAGTAGAAAGAAGGGGTAGTAACCAAAAGGAAAAGGATGATATTGATGGGTAGGGCTTGGAAGATTCAGAGATCGCCAAGGAGATGGTTGGGTCACTAGGTGCCTTTTCTATGGAAAATTAGTGGTCAGTCGACAAGCTGGCAGAACAATTGAGACAGAGGAATCTATTGATAGACCAATTACAGAGTCAGATAATGGTTGTAAAAAGAACTTCAGGAGAGAAGTCAACAAAGATATCGAACAGGCTAGAGCCAATGACAGACAAGAAATCCAACATCTTAAATCCAATCTTGATGAGATACACAAGACTGTCCAAGTGAGCCAAGGGCAGATCATCCAACAAGAGGAGTTAGTAAGGCAACTACAAGCTAAATTAAGTTCTACCGGAAACAAGGTTGTAAATATAACAGTGTTCCAAGCTCAAGCACTGGAAGTGCAAAATAAACTGGAAGCAACACAACAAAGCCTACTCTCTAAGGTAGAAATCATCCAAAATTATTTTTGGGAGATAGAGAAAGCATTAAGCAAGATTATTTTAAGAGAGAGAGAGTCTATCGTTGCTCGGACTACCTTCCAAGAAGCAGTTATATCATCAACAAAAGAAGGAATAACTATGGCTTCTAGATTGTCCATTTTAGAACGAACGAGAGGTGATATCGTACTAAAGACTTGGGAGTCTAACATAGCAGAAGGTAAGAAAATGGCTAAGGAAGTGAAAGAGTCTTGTGAAGAAACTGTTTGTTCACTTAACAAGGAATTATTAGGCCTTGATAAAGAGGATAACTATGGAATACTGGGTCAGATTGATATAGCTAAACATTTTCTCAACATTAAGGAAAATATGGAAGAAACCCAAGTTGACATATCACAGATAAAACATGTTGATATTTCTCAAATACATAGATGGCTAGTGAAGCCTAATCTAGAACTACAATCTATTATTTCAGAATATAGACGAATAGAAGAAAGATTGCCTCTACTAGAAAAAAAATTATATACTTTTGAGGCCAATAACTTAACAAAATCCTCCAGGTTGGTAGCCCAATTTGTGGGCAGATGCATCAAATGTACTAAGCAGGAGAAAGAAACAAAAGAGAACTAGGCGGAGCGTTCCAATTTTCTCATTTTGTAACCGTTTCTTTTTAGAAATAACAAAAATTCCAACCGTCTAGGGTTGAGAATCTTTTTTATAAATAGATATTTGAAAGAATGAAAAAAGGTTGCTTCTTGTCGGTTGTAATTGAGAAAAACTCTCCTCATCGAGAATTAATACAAGTGCAGACTAGAGATTCCATATTTCATCCAGTTTGAGTTGTGTGTTCTACTGTCTTTACACATTTCAACATCTTTTTCTATATTTCCTTAATGAATGCATGATCGAAATTTAGTACAACTTCTAATGTGGTTATATGTTTCATTTAGTTATCTGATAGCTAAAAAAATTTCCTCTGTATTTTCTATTGGCAAATACAAGACCTGTGAGTTAATTAGATTACTACATTTTATGCTTCATTAAAGGTTACATCATCTATTTTCTTCTTCTATAGTAGAGTAAGATTATTATGTGATTGATTCCTTTCTTTTTCTAACAACTTTATGTTTTTCTCTCATTACATTCATTATTTTCAAATTTAACTCAGATACAAAAAACGACCTCTGAGCTGTTATACCATTAATTCAATTTTAGGAACTTTTCTCACATAACTGAAATAGAAAAAAGAAAATATTAAAACCCTCTTTATTTTGTGATGCCTGACATTATGCTGTGAGCCTTAAGTATAAACTTAGGAACAACATATTTTTGGTGCCGTTGCCAGGGATGGAGAATCAAAGTTATTTTTCCCTGGGAGAATGACATTGGTAAGTTTCTCACTTTGATAGTGAACAAATATTGAGTACATTATAAGGATAATTTTTATCTTTCACTTGGAGACTCCACAACTAATAAACTAGCATTTAATCGAAAAAATACCAGAAAGAATCCAGGCGATAAGTAGAACTTGCCTGTATCTAACCCTGAAAAACTTTTGAAACCAAAGGGATAACTTAAACAAACTACTGCATCAACAAGTAATATTTATCAACCCAAATCCACAAATTCCAAGAATAAGGGTTTACTCGAGCAGTTATCTTCACAAAAAGGTCCCACCCAACTCCTTTTCAGAGAAACATCCACTGATAGAATCGAAACCCTAGAACCTGAGTTGGTTTTACCCGAGTTTAAAAATGAGACTTTTCCAACTGTCTATTTTACCAATAGAGGTAAACAATCTATCTCACTTCCTGCTTCGATTGACATTTCATCAGTTCCCAAAGTTCATCTTCCAACCTCTCAAATTTTAGAATAATATACCTTAAACCTTGACTCGACTCCTGTTGGCTCTCCTGTGTACACATCCTGTGAGTCCGAAGAAACTAGTCCTCATTTTCCAGTTCCCTCTTTTTCAAATTTCCTGTCCCCTAACAGTCAGTTTCCTGAAACCTTTCCGCTTCATCCAGATGCAACCGAAAGTTCACCACACATATTTAAAATTCTTCTCTATAATCTCCAAGTTTCACCCTCTAAATTATCAATGGTTGTGGCTGGAGGAGGTGGTGTCGTAGGCGATGGTGGTGGTGTTGGAGGAGGAGGAGGCAGCGGTAAAGTACCATCCCCACCTCCTAGAATATTTTCGAAAGTAGATGCTAGGTATGCTCCTTTGTTCCTCCCAGATCCTCTCCATGATTTACCTAAAAATTATATGAAAAACTTGCCAAAATTCATAGGAGAGGGGGATTTAACTACGACTGAACACATAAATTTCTTCGATCAATTCGTTGATATCCTTGGCCTTGAACACGAGGAAGTTAATTTAAGAATCCTAGTTCAAACGTTTGAAGGACAGGTGAGAACCTAGTTCCGAAGACTATAAGAAGATTCCATAGGATCGTATGACGATTTAGAAAGAACCTTTCTTAGACAATGGGGAGAGATAAAAGATTACCTTTATTATCTAACTGAGTTTTGAGCTTTAAGAAAGAAAACTTTAGAAACAGTTCTTGAATTTACTCAAATATTTAATAAATTATATAACAATATTCCAGTTGAGGTCAAACCTTCCCAACTAGCAGCAAAAGTAAGTTACGCCGTGGCTTTTGACCTTGATTTTGTTTTATTGTTGAGAGAAAGGATATTTGTCGATCTCACCAAAACATGGGATGATGCCGTGGAAATTAAGTCAAACATGATGGAATCAGGGAAGTTAAAAGCCAAATTTGAAATGGGAAATAAGGAAACCAGGCGATTTAGGGAACAAGAAGGACCCTCCAGAGTTGGGAGGTCCTCGAAAGATAAGATGGACAACATGGCTAAAATAATCAAAGAATTGTCGAATAAAATCTTGAGAATGGAATTGGACCAATCAAAGAATGATCAATTCCCTAGAAAGGATTTCAGAAGGAATCCTAACCCTCAAATACAACAAAGACAAATTAAGAATGAAGAACAAAAGATTCAATCCCCCTTTAAGAATGAAAATTTTATAGGAGGGGAAGACATGCAAAATTTTGAGGAGTTCGAGGAAGATATTAATAATCTTGGCGATGATTGTCAAGAACTTTATTTGACGAGACAAGATTATGAAAAAACTCTAAACATAGAAGGTTGGTCTAATAACGATGAGAGTATGAATATTACAAATGATTTTTCTTATCAAGGAATCGCTGATAATATAATGGCCAAGCTCCAAAAAAAATATAATCTAAGGCCTAGAAACAAAAATATCACAACTACCCCACTGAAGAAAATCTTGCCGAGATGGGAAACAGATGATGAAGCTCCAAAAGATGGTGAAAGACAGATTGTTAAAACCAAGGTTGTTGACACATAGTCTACCAAGACAAAGGCAGTAGAAATACCAATTGTTAATACAAGAACAGTGGAAATTCCCATGAAAAAAACAAAAACAGTTGAAACAAAAGAAAGACAAATTAATAAATCAGAAAAAAGGGAGATAGAAATCCAAGCTAGAGAAGTCGATAAGACAACGGGAACTAGAAAAAAACCCTACATACAGGAAACAAATTGCCAAAATGATAAATTTTTCAGAAACTGAAAGTCAGGCCAATGTTATAAATTTGGAAGATGATAAACCAAATATAATATTTGGTCCAAACTTCGAAAGTGCCAGAGATACTGTTGCTCCCTTTTACATCACGCTGATTGTGCATGATCACCTGCTCCATAATTTCATGTTAGATTCTAGAGCTTATCACAATGTGATGCCCAAAGGTATCACGGATAGACTTGGTCTCGAAATTACTCGACCTTACGGAGATCTATATTCTTTTGATTCGAGAAAAGTTAAATGTATGGGTATGATTAAAGATTTAGTGGTTAATCTTGCACAGATTCCTATAAAAAGTGTTCTAATGGATGTGGTTGTTGCTGATATACCTCCAAAGTATGGCATGTTGTTATCTAGGTCTTTGGGTGCCAAAATTGGAGGATCCCTTCAGCTTGATATGACATACGCTACAATCTCGGTCTTTGGCGGACATTTCACCCACTTGTACAGAGAAGAAAGGCTAGCATTTACAGTAAGTGATTCGATGAATCCAAGTAACTACCTTGTTTATATCCCAGATCAAGATTTAGGAAATTGTATTTTATCAATAGATGATGATTTAGAGGAATGTATAGAAAAATATTGTATAGAAAAAGATTGTACAAAAAAAGATTGTACAGAAAAAGAAAAAACAGAAAAGACAA
Source organism: Picea engelmannii (assembly GCA_009831015.1). Lineage (NCBI taxonomy): Eukaryota > Viridiplantae > Streptophyta > Pinopsida > Pinales > Pinaceae > Picea > Picea engelmannii. The sequence continues at coordinate 1,122,869 of ML776963.1, forward strand.
ATAAAGATGTATATAGTACTGGAGTTTGGAAAATGTATTTTGATGGTGCTTCGTCTTGTGAAGGGGCAGCAGCTAGAGTGTTGTTTGTGGAACCAAGAGACGAGTTCATTATCCTTTTCTCTTACAGGTTACAGTGGGACATTGATTACACCAATAATGTATGCAAATATGAAGCCCTGGTTTTAGGATTAGAAGCTGCCAGGAAGTTGAAAATTAAAAACTTGGAAGCCTATGGTGATGCAGAATTAATTATAAAACTGATAAATCATCAGTACCAGGCTAAACACCCAAGGTTAAGGTCTTACATAAATTGTGCCTGGGACGTGATTGAAATATTTTTCTCATTGGTTAATGTTCACTACATTACCAGAGCAGAAAATCAACAGGCAGATTCATTGGCCAAAGAAGCCTCAATGTTTGTATCTCCTACTATTTTCAAACTAAAATATCATATAGAAATGAGGCACATACCTTCAATACCAAACAATATACAACACTGGAAGGTTTTTGAAGATGATGAACAAATCAGACAATTCCTAGAAATGGTGGATGTCTTTGTTGAAACACATATTGACCAAGAAAATCAGAATGACCTTGCTTGGATTATGCAGGAAGGAGAATGACCTCGAGAGTTTCAAGATAAGATTGCTAATCATTGTATGATGATACTAAAAAATAATCAGATCCCCAAAGGTTTGATTCCCTTGGAGATATTATTTAATCATGACGACATTCCCTTGAAGTCTACTTTACAACCTCAACCAGAAGAAGTTGAAGATTGTGATATAGGCACCAAGGAAACTCTTAGGTTGGTAAATCTATATAAGTACCTTCCTCCTGAAATAAAAAAGTAAATATGCTGAATTTCTCAAACATTATAAGGATGTTTTTTCCTATTCTATGATGAAATAAGAACTTATGATACCACCATAATTGAACACAAAATTCCTTTGAAGTAAGCTGTTAAACCTTTTAGGTAGAAGCTCAGACAAATAAATTCTATATTACTGCCTCTGATAGAGAAAGAGGTAAAGAAACTTTTGGATGCCAAGATTATTGTCCCACTCAGATATTCCGAGTGGGTGGCTAATTTAGTTCCGGTCAAGAAGAAAAATGGTGAAATCAGACTGTGCGTTGACTTTATAAATCTAAACAGATCATCACTCAAAGATAATTATCCATTACCTAAAATGGATCACGTGCAGGAAAAGATAGTAGGAGCTAATAGAATGTCTATGATTGATGGATTTTCAGGCTATAACCAAATTGCAGTCCATGAGGATGGTAAAGAGAAAACCTCATTCACCACCCCATGGCGCACATTTATGTATGATAAAATTCCATTTGGTTTAATGAATGCAAGAGCCACTTTCCAACGAGCCAATGATAAAATGCCATTTGGTTTAAACATGGTGGGGAATTCCAGTGAAATTCAGAGCTGATTCTCATGGTGTTTATTCCACCACATCATTAAATTACTATATGATATATGTAGCCATGATGCTATGTAGAATATTCAGAAGGAAAAGCCCTACTCATTTCCCGGTGGAATGGGTATCAATCATGCATGAGGTAGCCGAGGGTTTCATTTTCGACTGGGCTAAGATTATGTCAGATAACCTAACCAAGGAAACTGTGGAGTATCAAAGGGAAAAGTAAAAAGGCCAACCCACCCCCTTTTATATGTTTGCATATGTCATGGATTCCATCTGTTTCATGACTCTGTTTCCATTGATGAATTGGAGCTGGAACCCAACTAGTGCAGAACTTATCCATTTTTATCATTCTAAACTATGGGAGGAAAAAGCCAAAGATTTATTTTATGAAATATGTCATAATGTAGTGATTATTGTTCATCAAGTACTATATGGTCATCCACCCCCTCGGATTTCAGATCAAATTATGGGAAACTTTAAAACAATTGCAGATTGGTTCATTGAAGAAAATTTCTCCTATATCAAGGTTTTCGGATGCTCAATTTCCCCTCACGCTCTCGCAAAGTTTCTTCCTAACAGACTGGTGTGCAGAGAAGTGGCTTACTAGACAGTAAGAGGAGGCATTGGCAAAGAGATAAAATCATCTCAGAAGAAATTTTGGCCAACTTTCCCTCTACAGATTGGAAGGTTTTCATTGCTGAATTTTGGCCATTCCAAGGTAGAGGTTGCAACTTTAGAGGATGTCAAACTAGTAGACATCGAATTCTGAAGGCATGATCCATATAAAATTGTGGGGAATCACCTAGATCAATGCAATATGAAAACATATGAGCATGAAGACTCCCCCTATGATGATATATTTAGGGGAATCAAAGCTTATGAGGAGGTACAAGACAGAGTCCAAACGTTACCCCCTAACCAATAGACCAGTTTCTTCACTTTCCAAAGGCACAGATGAAGTGGTTTTCCCAAGATACTACATGGAGAATTGATAATCACTCCTCCAGAACAGGGATCCATACCTCTAGTTTTTGAACTAAAGTCTTCTAGTAAACAGACTACCGAGGAATCCCCAAAGAATCTCGAAGTGTCTTCACAAGGATTAGAAACCTCCCAGGCAGGACACCTAGGATCACAGACAAAGGTTCAATCTAAGACACCTCTAAAGCAGAATCAAGCAGTACCTCCTTTATTGCCAGCTACTCCTGCTAATACCTCCAGAACAATAGAGGCAACGCAATTCACAGAGGTAGGCAGTCCTATTACAACACTAACTCCTCTACAGTCAAGTTTCGGAACTCCGAGTCTCTAAGTTATATATGTGAGTGATCTTACCCCGATCCTTATTGATGAGATATCTCCTTCAATCTTTTTCTTTAGCAAAAAACTGAGGGCCATAGTCAGAAGAGAATCACAGCAGAAAGAAGGGGTAGTAACCAAAAGGCGAAGGATGATATTTTATGGGTAGGGCTTGGAAGATTCAGAGCTCGCCAAGGAGATGGTTGGGTCACTAGGCACCTTTTCTATGAAAAATCAGTGGTCAGTCGACAAGCTGGAAGAACAATTGAGATAGAGGAATCTATTGATAGACCAATTACAGAGTCAGATAATAGCTATAGAAAAGAACGTCAGGAGAGAATTCAACAAAGATATCGAATAGGATAAAGCCAACGATAGACAAGAAATCCAACAGCTTAAATCCAATATTGAGGAGATACACAACACTTCCCAAGCGCGCCAAGGGAAGATCATCCAACAAGAGGAGTCAGTAAGACAACTACAAGCTAAATTATGTTCTACCTAAAGAAAGGTTGTAAATATAACAGTGTTCCAAGCTCAAGCACTGGAAGTTCAAAAGAAAATGGAAGAAACACAACAAAGCCTGCTCTCTAAGGTAGAAATCCTCCAAAATTATTTTCAGGAGATAGAGCAAGCATTAAGTGACAATATTTCTAAGAGAGAGAGAGTCTATCGTTGACTAGACTACCTTCCAAGAAGCAGTTATATCATCAGCAAAAGAAGGAATAACTATGGCATCCTAATTTTCTATTTCAGAATGAACCAGAGGTGATATCATACTAAACACTTGGGAATCTAACATAGCGGAAGGTAAGAAAATGGCTAAGGAAGTGAAAGAGTCTTGTGAATAAACTTTGTGTTCACTCAACAAGGAATTATTAGGCCTTGATAAAGAGGATAGCTATGGAATATTGGGTCATATTGATATAGCTAAACATCTGCTCAACATTAAGGAAAATATGGAAGAAAACCAAGTGGAGATATCACAGATAAAACAGGTTGATATTGCTCAAATAGATAGATGGCTAGTGAAGCCTAATCTACAACTACAGTCTATTATTTCAGAAGATAGACGAATAGAAGAAAGACTGCCTCTGCTAGAAAATAAATTATATACTTTTGAGGTCAATAACTTAACAGAATCCTCCAGGTTGGTAGTCCAATTTGTGGGCAGATGCATCAAATGTACTAAGTAGGAGAAAGAAACAAAAGAGAACTAGGTGGAGCGTTCCAATTTTCTCATTTTGTAACCATTTCTTTTTAGAAATAACGAAAATTCCAATCGTCTAGGGTTGAGAATCTTTTGTATAAATAGATATTTGAAAGAATGAACAAAGGTTGCTTCTTGCCAGTTGTAATTGAGAAAAACTCTCCTCATTGAGAATTAATACAAGTGCAGACCAGAGATTCCATATTTCGTCCAGTTTGAGTTATGTGTTCTACCGTCTTTACACATTTCAATATCTTTTTCTATATTTCCTATATGAATGCTTGATCACAATTTAGTACAACTTCTACTGTGGTTATATGTTTCATTTAGTTATCTGATAGCTAACAGATTTTCCTCTATATTTTCTATTAGCAAATACAAGACCTGTGAGCTAATTAGATTGCTACATTTTATGCTTCAATAAAGGTTACATCATCTATTTTCTTCTTCTGTTGCAGAGTAAGATTCTTTTGTGATTGATGCCTTGATTTGTCTAAAAAATTTATGGTTTTCTCTCATTACATTCATTGTTTTCAAATTTAACTCAGATACGAAAAACAACCTCTGAGCTTTTATACCATTAATTCAATTTTAGGAACTTTTCTCACATGACTGAAATAGAAAAAAGAAAATATTAAAACCCTCTTTATTTTGTGATGCCTGACATTATGTTTTGAGCCTTAAGTATAAACTCAGGAACAACATCACCCTTGCAGTGGTGCCATGTGTCACAATATGACTGGTCCACGCAATTGCCAACACATCACTTCCACGCCACCTGTATAGTGGAGTGGTTACATGGTAGGGTTATATGGTAGCATCGGGGCTAGGGATAGGCCCCAACCCCTTAATCTGCCCAAATAACATTTGTGCAAGATTAAATATTTACTTTCCACTATAGTTATCAAGACATAAAGTGGGCAGGCTGGTAGCCTGGCCCTACCAAAGCACTTGCCGACCCATAACGAAGGTCACGGGTTCAACTCACCGGGAGTCCATACAAATTTTGCTAATCACCAACCAATGGAGGGGTGCCACATGGCAGCTCAAGACTGAGTCACGTGGCACCATTATATTCTTCCACTAACTGCCACATGTCATCATCCTATTCGACTGTCTATCTACCTACATGTCTACCAAGTCAACATCCAACACATCTGCCATGTCAGCCCATGCCAACTCAGCTGTATGGACGTGCCACATGTCACTCTTGCAGTGGTGCCATGTGTCACCCTTACAGTGGTGCCACGTGTCACAATATGATTGGTCCATGCAATTTCCAACACATCACTTCCATGCCACATGTATGGCCATACGACCTGTATGGTCAGCTACCATGCCAACATTGTATGGACTGTACGGACTGCACAGTCATCAAATTTTACCTATTTGGAAAAACAAACAGATCATGATATATTTCTCATATGTTTTCCATTTGATCCCATTCAAGTTGTGTTGGGTTCATAACGATGAGGCCGGCTCGCATGTATGTTTTGAAGCAATTATGAGAATTTTTATTTTTAGGCCTTCCTGGACCCATTTTGGCTCCTAGATCCATTTTGGATCACCTACAATGTTGTTGGTACTTCCACTTGTACCCTCACTTCTATTCTAATCTCCTATATTCCTTTGACCTACAGTCATTAGTTCTCTAAAAGCCTCGTTATTTGTTGATGTGTTAGTGGATGAATGTAAATCTTGGTTGTACACATGTTTTACATAGGGTATTTGTTGATACCGTAACTTGGGATGCTTACTGTAGTAGCCTCAAAGAAAAAGTACCATTGTTTGGTTTACCACCTCTGTCTGTTTGTCGGTCTGTGGATGGAAAGTAGTGCTCCTCTTCAATTTGGTGTCCATCATTCTCCACAAGATAGTCCAAAAATCCCCAAGGAATCGAGTATCTCGATCTGAGACGATGGATGTGGGTAATCCAAAGTGAACCCAAACATGTTGAAATAAGATATTAGGAGTCTGCTCAACATTGATCTTCCTTTTACATGGCATCAAGATACACATATTGTTGAACCTATCCACTACAACATACAAATAATCATTACCCCCTTTGGTCATTGGTAAACCCCCTACAAAATCCATGGAGACACTTTCCCATGGATGGGATGGAACATGAAGGGGTGAGTATAGCCCCAGTTTTCTATTAGTGGGCTTACAAATAGAACACATCACACACCCCTTTACATATTTAGTTACAATTTCTTTCATTTGAGGCGAGTACCAAAAACTCTGCAAATGAGCCATAGTTTTTCCTACCCAAAAATTCCTAGACACAAGAGAAGTGTGAGCTTCTCATATTACATGGAATCATTCACTTGTATGAATACATAGCTTTCCAAGATGGTAGAGTAGTTTTCCATGCAGAATATAGTTCTCTACCTGTGCTCCAAGGGTTGGCTTCACATATACTTCTCTAAAATCTTCATCGATGGCATATTATTCTACATAGCTATCATGATATAAAGAAGTATTCTTCAAAACAATAGAAGCAACAATAGGAGGTATAGAAAGCATATCATCTACCTTGTTACTTGTACCCTTTTTGTACTTGATTACCAAGTGCAATTGTTGTAGAAAACCCATCCACCTATAGTGTCGAGATTGTTGCAATTTGGTTTGTGCTTGAATATATTGTAAGGGTTCATGATATGTATGTATGATTGTTTCCTTCCATAACAAGTAGTGTTTACATTTCTTTAAGCTCTGGACTAATTCATACAACGCTTTATCATATGTAGGATAGTTAAAAACAACTTGGTTAAAATTTTCAGAGTGGTAGCAGATAGGCTTATGATATTGCATCAATACTGCACCCATGTCGTATCCCCTAGCATCTGTCTTGATCTCAAAAGGTTGTTGAATATTTGACACTGCTAATACTGGTGCAGTACTGATATTCTCCTTCAGAATGTTGAAAGCTTTTTTTTGCTTTCCTTTCCAATGAAAAGTGTTATTCACATTGGTTAAGGCATGCAAAGGAGATGCTATAAAGGAGAAGTTGGGAATGAATATCCTCCAATACTGGACTGCACCTAAGAAGATTCAGACTTCGGTTACACTTTTTGGCTCAGGCCATTTTACAATTACATCAATTTTGGAAGGATCAATTTTTCAATTGTCCTCCTCCTACAATATGACCTAAGTACATAAGTGGAGTCTTGCCAAATTCACATTTAGACAGTTTTACATACAACTTTTCCCTTTTCAAAGTATCCAATAATTGCTTTGCATGCCTCACATGCTCATCCCAAGTCCCTCTAAAAACAAGAATGTCGTCTAAATATACAATCACAAAGTCATCTAGGAAAGGCCTGAATACATCATTCATCAAACGCATGAAAGTTATTGGAGCATTACAAATCCCAAATAGCATAACTAACGACTAAAGAATCCTTGTTTGGTTTTAAAGCCAATTTTCCATGCATCATGTTCTGTGACTCTGATTTGATGATATCCACCGTGAAAATCCAACTTAGTGAAATAAATATCATTCTTCAATTGATCAAGTAAATCATTTATGCGAGGAAGAGGGTATTGATTTTTCACTGTGATTTTATTTAAATCCCAGTAATCATCACACATTCTCCATGGCACCATCACGATAGAAGAACCACAAGGAGATGAACTGGGCCTAATGATCCCTTGATCCAATAAGCCTTTTACTTACTTCTTGATCTCTGTCATCTCCACAACTGACATTATGTACATGCCCACATTAGGAAGAGGAGAATCATGCTGAAGATGTATCTCATGTTTGTTGGCAAGTTTACAGACAGAAGGTAGAGTATGCATGTTGTCATTGATGGCAAGATCAGAAATTAGCACAACGATGATGAACAAGAGAAACTGGAAAGATCAGAAGCGTAACCAGTGAAGAGAAACAGTGATCGTTGGATCACTCATCCCGAATTCCCGATGGCCATCAGATCTGGAATTTGACAGGAGGAGCGCACAAAAGAGGAGAACAGATCTCAAGCGTCAGATCTGAACGAAAGGACCGACTGTCATCAGATCCAGAAGAACAAGCATCATCATTAAGTGCAATATGAAGTTGGGATATCGGATATCGGGAGGATGGACATAACTACTGTAAATAACCTCGAAAGATGAAGCTCTGAAGTCAAGGAGGAAGACACGTTGATGGATCCACGTCAGCAACATTACGTCAGCAAGGACACGTGGCACAATCAGACACTGAAAAGTGTCAAGATGATTCAGCATATTTGGTAGGTACAAATCATGAATCAGAGTGACACGTGGGATCTACTCAGCTTGTGACATGTCATCAAGTGACGTAAGAAGCTTACGTCACTCCGAGAGTTTTGCATAGAAAGAAAACACTCTAATTCCATTGAAGTCTCAAATGTTGAAATTTTGAAAGGGATGATAGTAGAGCACATCAACAAGGACACGCGGAGTGTGGTTGGCATTTAGTTGACTTTCACATTGAAGGAGTCAAAGGAACGTGACATAGGAACTCGCGATATGTGAATACGCGATGAGATCTGAGCCATCAAATGAAAAAGAGATCTGGATCGTTGATTAGGATAGTGAAGTTCTTGAAGGGTTGTCCTGTGGTCGTAGCCAAGGTCACATTGTCAAAAAGTTGGAGGAAAGAACTAGTAGCTAACCTCCTTTTCAGAAATCGCGACATGGGAGAGTCAAGACATATCATCACAAGAGTTCCAAAACGTGAAATTTCATAGCACCTGTTGGTGTAGCCAGTGGTCATTGTCGATGGTCGCGAAAAGGGAAGGTACTAATTGCTAATCCCTATTTTTGGAGATCATGACATGGAAAGACGAGAAGCCTCACCACAATATATCCGAAATGCGAAATGCGAAATCACTTTAGATTAGGCCTTGGTCACAACCAATGGTCACGAGAAGGGAAGGAGCTAATTGCTATGCTCTACTTTGGAGATCGCAATATGAAGAGTTGATATCTCTCACCAGAAGATATCCGAAATGTGAAATGAAAAATCATTTTTTGATTAGGCCCGTGGTCACAGCCAGTGGGCATATGGGATAAACACGAAGTTCCTGTGGATTTAATCCAATGGTGTTGGTTATTTGGGAAGTTGATCGAAGGGGTACTGTTGATCTTCATGATTAATTGTTTAGTTACGATTCAGTTAGCAGAACCGAATCATTGTTTTTGGATGGTTGGCAATTCATTGGCTGAGGCATTTTTGCCCAAGGAGATTCAAGGTGTAACTGAAGAGGTTGGTGTGGATAAAAAGAGATATGCAATGATTGTGTATTGTTAGTTGTTCTGATTGAAAAATGAGGTAAACTGGGAGAAAGTAATATCTAATAATACACAGTGTGAGATCAAAATCATAAATGATAAACAGAATATGAACAGAGTAGAAGAATTGCATAACAGAGGAGAAGTGGTAAGAATTGATATATCTGTACTGGTGTTTATTCATTCATTTATTTATAATCAGGGAGGTAGGGTGGTGCTAGGGAGGACTGTGGTCCTCTGATATTCAAGTTGGTTCTTGAATATTGGAAGTTGTATCATCCATCTAGTTGTGGCTAGAAAACAGGGTGGCAGGGTGGTGCTTGGGAAAACATAGAGTTTTCTGTATACAAGTTGGTTCTTGTATAAGTCCAGTTGGTGCTGGAACATTTAGGGAGTTGATGCTTCCTTCTAGTGGGTGCTAGAGAAACCAAAGATTTGGTGCTCTCAACAAGTTGGAGCTTGTAAAACAGAGGTAGTAGCCTCACATTGAGTTGGTGCTCAAAGATAGATGATGTACAGAAATTAAAAGACTGCCTATCATTCGAAGAAGAAGAGGTTTTCTCCCTTTATGGGTTTCCTCGTGAAAATATATCTCTGTGTATATCTTATGTGTGACTTATGTTCATTATTTATGTTGTTCATATCTTGTATAATATTGATGGTCACCTGAAAGAGATTAAAAATTGTTTGAATAGTCATAAAGCACAATAACAACTGATTCACGCCCCCCCCTCTCAATTGTCTTAGTAATTTCAACAATTGGTATTAGAGACGGTTCCTTTTATTTAAATGTAGATATGCAAGCTTAAACATGACAAGTCATGAAGGGACTTCAACCAATAAGCCTCCTCCCTTTGATGGAACAAATTTTTCCTTCTGGAATATTAGAATGAGAACATACTTAATGGCCTTAGGTGTTGATGTTTGTGATGTAGTAGAGACTAGATACGTAAAGCCTGTTGTGCTAGCTTCCAAGGATGATAAGTTAGAATTTATCTTTAATTCTAAGGGAATGAATGTTATCTTGAATGGACTTGCTGAAGTTGAGTTTGTAAAGGTGATGCATCTTGAAATTGCCAAAGCAATGTGGGATAAACTTATTAGCAGTTATGAAGGAAATGAGAAAGTAAAAGATGCCAAACTTCAAACTTGTAGATTTAAATTTGAACAATTAAAGATGAATGAAGATGAAACAATTAGAAAGTATTTTTTAAGAGTTGAAGAGCTTGTGAATGCCATGAAGGGTCTTGGTGAGAAGATTGAAGAATCATTTTTAGTTCAGAAGATTTTAAGATCTTTGCTTGATAAATTTAATCCAAAAGTCTCTTCAATAGAAGAATTAAATGATCTTAGAAATTTGTCCATTGATAAACTCCTAGGAACTCTAATTGCATATTAAATGAGAATTAGAAAAGATAAATCCATTACTAGAGAATAATCTTTTAAAGAAGACAAGAATATTGATTCAGAATTAGATGATATTGAGGCAAAATTTGTGAGAAGGTTAAATAAAGGATCAGGAAAATATCAAGGCAAGATACCCTTCAAATGTTTTAACTGTGGTAATATAGGTCATTTTTCATCTAAGTGTCCTCACCAGAAAAAGGACCAAAACTACGATGATGAAAAGAAATAAAAATTTAAGAAATATAGTAAAAATAAAAGTTTGTGTGCAAACAATGACAATTCCTCAGAAGACATAGATAGTGATTCATCATGTGAAGACAAAGTGAATAATTTTATGCTTATGGTTGTGGTATATCTTGATGATGAACACACAGGAGGTGAAATGGATGACGAAGAAGCTGTGGTGGATATGGAAGGTGAATTAATCAGTGCTCTGGAAGAAATTGATAGACTGAGATTTAAGAAGAGAAAACAAAAACAATTGTTGATGCAGTTTAAAATGAATGGTAAAAAACTCGATGAAGACTTTGCTTTACTAAAAGTGGAGTTATAAGAGGCAAAGAAAATAGATGACATTCTGAAACAAGAGTTATCAGAGAAGAAAGTGAGGTGTGAATCCTTAGAAGAAGAGATAGTAAAAACCAGAAAAGAAATGGAGAAGTTTAAGGCATTATATAACCAAAATTTGTCAAGTATTAAAGAATAAGAAGGATTAACCTCCATTCTAAATCAGCAAAGGAATCCAAATTTGAAAGATCGCTTGGTGGCACAGCACCCCTCCTACCTCAGCAGGTTCTGCACGACCTCCCAGTCTTAGGATCGTTCTTAATCTCTGCCTTGAGTCGGATTGACTCTCTAATTCCTCATAGGAATATCCCACACACAAGTGTGTATGCATAGGTCCTTATGAGTTATGCCTATGTGAAAAAACACCAGGCGCTAACTTTCACCCACATGACCAACTGCTATGACCACGACCTCTACCCGAAAAGGTTTTTCAGACTTCGCTACCTCGTGAATCCTGATGTGAGCCCTTCTACCTCTTCAATCCCAAAAATATGTAAGGGCTAACATATCTCTAACTCCCCCCTTTGACTTCACTCTGATGTGACCTCCAAGTACGGTCTGGGCCCAGTCTTTTGGCACATAGGATTTCGCGTGTCGGCGAACTCAAATGCAACCACACCCTTTTGCCGATTTCCAAAACTGTGATATATCCCTGCTGCAAATCAATGGCTCTAATATTCTAGCAATATAACAGTCCTAATTCAATCAGGACTTTGTGAATTGGGAGTTCGTGACTTTCGACTCTGAGTCAAAATCTCTCCACTTCCCGAATTCTGAAACAATGAAATTCATGTGTGAGATCAATGGCCTTCGTTGATCTGAATCCAACGGTCTCTATTACTCCTGAGCTTCTGAACGTTGAAGGATGCCTAGCCCAAATCTTCTTTCTAGTCTACAAGATCCAATGGACCACGGTAATTCAGCACTTATCTACGAAGCGTTTCCACCGTCCATTCAATCTTCTCAAGAACCTCTAGCCAAATCACTTGGGAATCTTCCTATTGAACTTGACTTCTACAAGATGATTTCGACCTTCGTATCCCTTTGAATACTTCAAAGGTTCTATCCCTTCTGAGCTTTATCCTGTTACAAACTCTAGGCTTCCAAAAGGGTTCCTGCATGCACTCCTTGCGGCAAATTGCAAATAACCTCTAGTTATTTGGTCTTTCGACTCTGTGCACTCCTTGCAACAACAGTCTTTCAATCTTCCTCTTGGTTTTATAAAATCCAAGACCTCACCCAGCCTATGCACACCTTGCACGACTCTATGCTTCACCTACACTTATGTTGATATGAGAACAATGATATCCCTCCTGATCTTTCTGAGGTGAAACTCTGACCCTCATCAGTGCACACCTTGCGGATGTTCACTGCACTCCTTGCAAAAATCCTCAGGAAGAGAAACAATTGAAACTCATTCTTCTCTCCTCATAGGCTTCATACATTTAATATAAAATCAAAATCACACACATAGCATTGAAATAAATGCATAACAGAGAAGCAAAACAATTGTAAACATACCATTCAACAGATGTAAACAGTAAACAAAATAACACCTTGAAATTGAGTCAAAGACTTCATATATTAACTCAAGTGCTCCTATACATGGGTTCTCCTCTGTGTTTTTCTTCTCTACAACTCTCTGCTACTCATATAATAGAGAATGATACCATTGATACAAGAGAGGGTGACTTTTTTTCCATTTTCCCTCCTACAGTCCTAACTATCATATCATAATTAAAAGCTACCTACTTTACATTCAATACAAATAAATGCCTCCATAACCGACAGACGAGAGAAATGCTCAATATCTATTTACAATCTCCAAAACATAAATGAAAATACATTCTTCCTAGCTATTACATTAAGGCTCCTTTATTCAAATTCAAAAACATTTCAGAAGGTGCGCTGGTGCATTTCCAGTTGTCTTCCACCTTTTGCGCTTGCTTTGTTGGCTGCTTACAATGCTCTTGCATCATACTCCCTTGGCTTGAAAATTCATGAACTCCTGTTCATGAGCTCCTACAGTGTCTGTCCATGTCTTTGTATATCTGCTTCACTTTCCCAACTGACATCTTCAATTGGGTGTCCTTTCCATTTGACCAAATATTCAAAGTATGTCTTCCTTCCAATTCTCTGATCAATGATCTTTTCTATCTGTGGATTTTCAGCTACACGCAATTGTTTAACCCATTGAATTTCTTTCTGATCCTATGATCTCTTTGTTTCATCTTCTTTGTAAGGATACATATCTGCTATGTTGAATATGGGTGATATTCCTACCCCATTCGATAATTCAATCTCATAAGCGTTTGCCTCAAACTTTCTTATGATTCTACATGGCCCAATTTTCTTCATCTTCAGCTTATTGTATGTTCCCCTTGGGAACCTTTCATTTATGATATACACTAGAACCAAATGACCTACTTCAAATTGAATTTCTCTCCTATGCTGATCTTCTCTGCGCTTGTATTCCTGGTTGGAATTCTCCAATCACTCTCTAACTTTACTGTGGAGCTCTTGCATTTCTGCTGCAAAATCCTCTGCTCTAGCACTCCTGAACTCACTATGCTCCAAGTCTCTCAACTCAGATAATCCTCTCATCTACATTCCATACATGATCTGGAATGGGCTCTATCCTGTGTTGCAGTTTGGTGAATCGTTGTATGCAAATTCCGCTTGTGGTAGAATCTGATCCCACTGACTGTGATGTTCATCCACCAAACTCCTTAACAAATCTCCCAAACTCCTATTCACTACCTTAGTCTATCCATTCATCTGAGGATGATACGATGAACTAAAATATAGATTATTCTCCAACTTCTTCCATAGGTTCCTCCAGAAATCACCCACAAATTTGGTATCCTTGTCCGATACAATACTCTTGGGTAAGCCGTGAAGTCTAACAACTTCTTTGAAAAACAGATTGGCAACATGTGTTGCGTCACTGGTTTTCTGACATGGTAGGAAATGTGTCATTTTAGAAAATATATCGACTACCACAAATATTGAGTCACAACCTCTTTACATCCTCAGCATTCCTAACAAAAAATCCATACTTACCGCGTCCCATGGCCTCTCTGGTATTGGAAACGACTGATACAACCCTGTATTCTGTCTTTTTCCCTTTGTGTGCTGGGAAATTCTACACCTATTTATGAATTTCTTAAAATCCATCCTCATCCCTGGCCAATAGTATGAGCCATTCTATTGCATAAACGTTTTGTCATGGCTGAAATTTCCAACCAATACCCCACTATGTTTTTCCTTCAAAAGGTTTTCTCTCATAGAACTCTTCCGAATACACAACTGATTCCCTTTGAACAATAGTTGATCCTGAATCATATATTCAGTCCATTGGCTCATGTCTCTGAGAACTGGATTCTCACATGCTTCATAAGCTTCTTTAAAATTTGCATCATCTCTGTACATTTCCTTGAGGTTATCAAAACTTAAGGTTTTTACTCTGAACTCCTGCAAAATCAAACATTTCCTACTCAAAGCATCAACAACTTTGTTAGCAGTTCCAGAAATATACTTTATAACAAAAGTAATATTATGCATGTATTCAACCCATTTTTCATGCTTCTGGTTCAGTTTCTCCTATTGAGTTATGAATTGTAAAGCATGGTTATCACTATACAAGACAAACTCTTTTGGAACCAAGTAATGTGTCCATTTTTTCAATGCATGTATGACTGCATAAAACTCTTTATCATACGTGGAATATTTTAGCTTGGTCTCATTCAGTTTCTCACTAAATTATGTAATCATCTTATTGTCTTGACTTAAGACCGCTCCAATCGTAAATCCACTTGCATCACATCTCACTTAAAATGTCTTGCTGAAATCTGGTAGAACCAGAACTGGTTGTCCAATTATCTTCTCCTTCAACAACTTGAAACTCTTTTCTGCTTCCTCTGTCCAATGAAAATACTTTTGTCTTTTCTTGACTGTGTCTATCATTGGTGCACATATTCCACTGAAATTCTTGATGAACTTCCTGTAAAAACTAGCCAATCCATGGAAGCTTCGAACTTCAAAGATACTCCTTGGCGATGGCCAATCCCTGATTACTTTTACCTTCTCAGGATCCATCTTCAATTCATTTGAAGAGATTACAAACCCCAAATAAATGAGTTCCTTAAACTTATCAGCAATTTCTCTTGTTGTAACCTTCTCATCACTAAAGCTAAGTTCTTTAGATGCTCCTCTTCAGTATTACTGAAGATCAATATATCATCAAGATACATAATTACAAACTTACCAATGAAATCCTTTAAGACTTCATTCATCGGCCTCATAAAAGTACTAGGTGCATTCGTCAGGCCAAATGGCATGACAAGCCATTCCTATAGTCCTTCATTTGTTTTGAATGTTGTCTTCCATTCATCACCTTCTCTCATTCTAATCTGATGATATCCACTTTTCAAATCAATATTTGAAAAAAACTTTGCTCCACTCAAGTAATCCATCAAGTCATCCATCCTAGGTAAAGGAAATCTATACCTGATGGTGATTTTGTTTATAGCTCTCGAGTCCATACACATTCTCCAGCCACCATCTTTATTTGGAATTAACACTATAGGTACAATGCATGGACTCAAACTTTCTCTAACCAATCCTTTGTCCATCAAGTCTTGGACTTGTCTCTTAACCTCTTCATTCTCCTACAAGTTCAATCTATACATTGCTTTGTTTGGTAAACTCGATCCAGGTATAAGGTCAATGTGATGACTTATGCTCCTGATGGGCAGAAACGAACAAGGTAATTCGTCCACCACTATATCAGCGAATTCTTCTAGCAGTTCCTGAATTTACTCAGGTAGATCATCTATCCTGGTGTTGGTCAAGATGACTCTAGGTTTTCTTACCACAACAAACTTCATGTCTTCTTCTTTCTTGACTTCATCAAGAATCTCCTTCCCACTCATGAGAAGTATAGTATTGTTCACTTATGTTTTCACCTCCTTATCCTTAATTGGCAGTAACATATGCATTCTACCATTCTTCTCCAAGGTATATGTATTCTTTCTCCCATCATGAACAACATTCCTGTCATATTTCCATGGTCTCCCCAACAAAAGATGAGAGACATCCATGGGAATAACATCACACATAATTTCATCATTGTAACCTCCTATCTAAAATTCAACTAAACATTGTTTAGTGACAGTTACCTAATGTCCCTTTTGTAACCACGAGACTTTGTATGGGCTCGGATGTGCAACTGTCTCCAATTCCATCTTCTCCACCATTTCTGTGGATACTAGATTATCTGTGCTTCCACTGTCGACTATTACCTTGCATACCCTATCCTTCGTCTTGCAATTAGTTCTAAACAAACTATTTCTTTGGATTTGATTCTCTATCTCTTTCTCTAGCTTTAAGAGAATTTTCCTCATCATTAGTGACCTTTTGCCTTTTGCATCTTCTGCCTCAACATTTTTCTTCTGTGCTTCTAAAATGTGAGCTTCTCCTCCTGCATCTCTCTTTTTATCGAGACATTCAAAATATTTATGTCCGATCTTTCCACAGGTAAAACATTTTATCCAACCTCCTCTGCCTCCTCCTCTTCCTCTTTCTCGCGGAAAAGTATTTTTGTCGGTGTACTATCCTCCCTGTTAACTTCCTCCTCTTTCAGGGTGAGTATGAGGTTTCTTTTCTTCATCCTTGGGCTTTTGAGTCCTGTCCCGGGCAATTTCTTTGCCTCTTCTTTGACTTCTACCTCGGCCTCTTTGACCTTTCTTTTAGGCCAATTTTTGTTCAGCCTTCAGGGCCATTTGATTAAGCATCTTTGACATTCCTTATTTTCATCATGCTCATCTCATCTTGAATGTCATATCTCATACCATTCATGTATATGGCAACCTTCTCATCATCACTTTCTCAATGACCTGCTCTGATGTTAATCCTGTAGAATTCTTTAGTGTATTCCTTCACTGTCATTCCCTTCTGTCTCAAATTTTACATTCTTCAAAACAGATTAATTTGGTAGTCCCTGGGTATAAACTTGGCTTTCATATTTGCGACCATCCTATCCCATATTTTGATTCTTTTCTTACCTTTGCAACACCTGTCAGCCTGTAGTTCATCCGACCACAATGTTCCATGCCCTTTAAGTCTAGTGAGAACATGTTTAATCTTCTTATCCTTCTTGACATCCTCATAGTTGAAGTATTTGTCTAGAGCTCTAAACCAATCTAGCAGCTCTTCAATGTCTAAGTTTCCTTCATACATCGGAATGTCCATTTTTTCTCTGGCTCTGATTCTTGCAACAACTCTAAATATACGTTCTTCTACAGTGTCTTCGGCTGTGACTTCTTCTTCAGCTCCAACCTCATTTTCACTTTCGGCTTCGCTGACATCTCCAACATCAACTGTTTTTCTCTGTGTTGTCTCCATAGCATCTAATCGAGCATAGAGTTCCCTCATTTTCCCTTTCCACAGCTGGATCAGGCATTTGTCTCTCTCTCCTTCTTGGTGGCATTGTTTCAATCTGTTCCCGCAGAAAACAAAAGGACAATTGTAGGCTCTGATACCACTCTGGTGCAACACCCCTCCTACCTCAACAGGTTCTATGTGGCCTCCTGGTCTTAGGATCATTCTTAATCTCCGCCTTGAGTCGGATTGACTCTCTGATTCCTCACAGGAATCTCCCACACACAAGTGTGTATCCACAGGTCCTTATGAGTTATGCCTATGCGAGCAAACACCAGGCACTAACTTTCACCCACGTGACCAATAGCTATGACCATGACCTCTACCCAAAAAGGTGTTTTGGACTTCGCAACCTCGCGAATCCTGATGTGAGCCCTTCTACCTCTTCAATCCCCAAAACCTGAAAGGGTTAACGGATCAATGAATCCCCCCTTTGACTTCACTCTGATGTGACCTCCAAGTACGGTCTGGGCCCTAGTCTTTCGACACTTGGGATTTTGTGTATCGGTGAACTTAAATGCAACCACACCCTTTCATCGATTTCTGAAACTATGATATATCCCCACCGCAAATCAACAGCTCTAATATTCCAGTGATCTGATGGTCCTAATTCAATTGGGACTTCATGAATCGGGAGTTTGCGACTCTCGACTCCGAGTCAAAATATCTCCACTTCCCGAATTCAGAAACAATGAAATTTGTGTGTGAGATCAATGACCTTCGTTGATCTGAATCCAACGGTCTTTATTCCTCCTAAGCTTCTGAACATTGAAGGATGCCCAGCCTAAATCTTCTCGCTAGTCTGCGATATCCAATGGACCATAGTAATTTGGCACTTTTCTACGAAGTGTTTCCACCATCTGTTCAATCTTCTCAAGAACCTCTGGCCAAATGACTTGGCAATCTTCCTCCTGAACTTGACTTCTACGAGATGATTTTGACCTTTGTCTCCCTTTGAATACTTCAAAGGTTCTATCCCTTCTGATATTTATCTTGTTACAAACTCTAGGTTTCCAAAATGGTTCCTACACGCACTCCTTGCGGAAAATTGCAAATAACCTCTAGTTATTTTGTCTTTCGACTCTGTGCACTCCTTGCAACAACAGTCCTTCAATATTCCTCTTGGCTTTATAAAATCCAAGACCTCACCCAGCCTATGCACACCTTGCAAGGCTCTATGCTTCACCTACACTTAATTTGATATGAGAACAACAATATCCCTCTTGATCTTTCTGAGGTGAAACTGAGACCCTCGTCAACGCACACCTTGCGGACGTTCACTGCACTCCTTGCAGAAATCCTCAGGAAGAGAAACAATTGAAACTCATTCTTCTCTCCTCATAGGCTTCATACATTTAATATGAAATCACAAGCACACACATAGCATTGAAATAAAAGCATAATACAGAAGCAAAACAACTGTAAACATACCATTCAACAGATGTAAACAGTAAACACAATAACACCATGAAATTGAGTCAAAGATTTCATATATTAACTCAAGTGTTCCTATACATGGGTTCTCCTCTATGCTTTTCTTCTCTACAACTCTCTTCTACTCATACAATAGAGAATGATACCATTGATACAAGCGAGGGTGTCTTTTTTTTCCGTTTTCCCTCCTACAACCCTAACTATCATATCAGAATTAAAAGCTACCTACTTTACATTCAATACAAATAAATGCCTCCATAACCTATAGATGAGAGCAATGCTCAAGATCTGCTTACAATCTCCAAAACATAAATGCAAATACATTCTTCCTAGCTATTACATTAAGGCTCCTTTATTCAAATTCAAAAACATTTCAAAAGGTGTGCTGGTGCATTTCTAGTTGTCTTCCACCTTTTGCACTTGCTTTGCTGGCTTCTTACGATGCTCCTGCATCACTTGGGCTATGAAGAAGGATCAAGTAGTGATCATACAAGTAATATAGAACCCATCAAGTTTGTCAAATCTACAATCATTGACAACAACCACTCTATAGAAACAAAGAAAGAAAATCAACCACCAAGAAGGAATGAAAGAGAAAGTACCAGAACC
>ML776963.1:1149508-1178468 GCA_009831015.1 Picea engelmannii
CATATACTTCTCTAAAATCTTCATCGATGGCATATTATTCTACATAGCTATCATGATATAAAGAAGTATTCTTCAAAACAATAGAAGCAACAATAGGAGGTATAGAAAGCATATCATCTACCTTGTTACTTGTACCCTTTTTGTACTTGATTACCAAGTGCAATTGTTGTAGAAAACCCATCCACCTATAGTGTCGAGATTGTTGCAATTTGGTTTGTGCTTGAATATATTGTAAGGGTTCATGATATGTATGTATGATTGTTTCCTTCCATAACAAGTAGTGTTTACATTTCTTTAAGCTCTGGACTAATTCATACAACGCTTTATCATATGTAGGATAGTTAAAAACAACTTGGTTAAAATTTTCAGAGTGGTAGCAGATAGGCTTATGATATTGCATCAATACTGCACCCATGTCGTATCCCCTAGCATCTGTCTTGATCTCAAAAGGTTGTTGAATATTTGACACTGCTAATACTGGTGCAGTACTGATATTCTCCTTCAGAATGTTGAAAGCTTTTTTTTGCTTTCCTTTCCAATGAAAAGTGTTATTCACATTGGTTAAGGCATGCAAAGGAGATGCTATAAAGGAGAAGTTGGGAATGAATATCCTCCAATACTGGACTGCACCTAAGAAGATTCAGACTTCGGTTACACTTTTTGGCTCAGGCCATTTTACAATTACATCAATTTTGGAAGGATCAATTTTTCAATTGTCCTCCTCCTACAATATGACCTAAGTACATAAGTGGAGTCTTGCCAAATTCACATTTAGACAGTTTTACATACAACTTTTCCCTTTTCAAAGTATCCAATAATTGCTTTGCATGCCTCACATGCTCATCCCAAGTCCCTCTAAAAACAAGAATGTCGTCTAAATATACAATCACAAAGTCATCTAGGAAAGGCCTGAATACATCATTCATCAAACGCATGAAAGTTATTGGAGCATTACAAATCCCAAATAGCATAACTAACGACTAAAGAATCCTTGTTTGGTTTTAAAGCCAATTTTCCATGCATCATGTTCTGTGACTCTGATTTGATGATATCCACCGTGAAAATCCAACTTAGTGAAATAAATATCATTCTTCAATTGATCAAGTAAATCATTTATGCGAGGAAGAGGGTATTGATTTTTCACTGTGATTTTATTTAAATCCCAGTAATCATCACACATTCTCCATGGCACCATCACGATAGAAGAACCACAAGGAGATGAACTGGGCCTAATGATCCCTTGATCCAATAAGCCTTTTACTTACTTCTTGATCTCTGTCATCTCCACAACTGACATTATGTACATGCCCACATTAGGAAGAGGAGAATCATGCTGAAGATGTATCTCATGTTTGTTGGCAAGTTTACAGACAGAAGGTAGAGTATGCATGTTGTCATTGATGGCAAGATCAGAAATTAGCACAACGATGATGAACAAGAGAAACTGGAAAGATCAGAAGCGTAACCAGTGAAGAGAAACAGTGATCGTTGGATCACTCATCCCGAATTCCCGATGGCCATCAGATCTGGAATTTGACAGGAGGAGCGCACAAAAGAGGAGAACAGATCTCAAGCGTCAGATCTGAACGAAAGGACCGACTGTCATCAGATCCAGAAGAACAAGCATCATCATTAAGTGCAATATGAAGTTGGGATATCGGATATCGGGAGGATGGACATAACTACTGTAAATAACCTCGAAAGATGAAGCTCTGAAGTCAAGGAGGAAGACACGTTGATGGATCCACGTCAGCAACATTACGTCAGCAAGGACACGTGGCACAATCAGACACTGAAAAGTGTCAAGATGATTCAGCATATTTGGTAGGTACAAATCATGAATCAGAGTGACACGTGGGATCTACTCAGCTTGTGACATGTCATCAAGTGACGTAAGAAGCTTACGTCACTCCGAGAGTTTTGCATAGAAAGAAAACACTCTAATTCCATTGAAGTCTCAAATGTTGAAATTTTGAAAGGGATGATAGTAGAGCACATCAACAAGGACACGCGGAGTGTGGTTGGCATTTAGTTGACTTTCACATTGAAGGAGTCAAAGGAACGTGACATAGGAACTCGCGATATGTGAATACGCGATGAGATCTGAGCCATCAAATGAAAAAGAGATCTGGATCGTTGATTAGGATAGTGAAGTTCTTGAAGGGTTGTCCTGTGGTCGTAGCCAAGGTCACATTGTCAAAAAGTTGGAGGAAAGAACTAGTAGCTAACCTCCTTTTCAGAAATCGCGACATGGGAGAGTCAAGACATATCATCACAAGAGTTCCAAAACGTGAAATTTCATAGCACCTGTTGGTGTAGCCAGTGGTCATTGTCGATGGTCGCGAAAAGGGAAGGTACTAATTGCTAATCCCTATTTTTGGAGATCATGACATGGAAAGACGAGAAGCCTCACCACAATATATCCGAAATGCGAAATGCGAAATCACTTTAGATTAGGCCTTGGTCACAACCAATGGTCACGAGAAGGGAAGGAGCTAATTGCTATGCTCTACTTTGGAGATCGCAATATGAAGAGTTGATATCTCTCACCAGAAGATATCCGAAATGTGAAATGAAAAATCATTTTTTGATTAGGCCCGTGGTCACAGCCAGTGGGCATATGGGATAAACACGAAGTTCCTGTGGATTTAATCCAATGGTGTTGGTTATTTGGGAAGTTGATCGAAGGGGTACTGTTGATCTTCATGATTAATTGTTTAGTTACGATTCAGTTAGCAGAACCGAATCATTGTTTTTGGATGGTTGGCAATTCATTGGCTGAGGCATTTTTGCCCAAGGAGATTCAAGGTGTAACTGAAGAGGTTGGTGTGGATAAAAAGAGATATGCAATGATTGTGTATTGTTAGTTGTTCTGATTGAAAAATGAGGTAAACTGGGAGAAAGTAATATCTAATAATACACAGTGTGAGATCAAAATCATAAATGATAAACAGAATATGAACAGAGTAGAAGAATTGCATAACAGAGGAGAAGTGGTAAGAATTGATATATCTGTACTGGTGTTTATTCATTCATTTATTTATAATCAGGGAGGTAGGGTGGTGCTAGGGAGGACTGTGGTCCTCTGATATTCAAGTTGGTTCTTGAATATTGGAAGTTGTATCATCCATCTAGTTGTGGCTAGAAAACAGGGTGGCAGGGTGGTGCTTGGGAAAACATAGAGTTTTCTGTATACAAGTTGGTTCTTGTATAAGTCCAGTTGGTGCTGGAACATTTAGGGAGTTGATGCTTCCTTCTAGTGGGTGCTAGAGAAACCAAAGATTTGGTGCTCTCAACAAGTTGGAGCTTGTAAAACAGAGGTAGTAGCCTCACATTGAGTTGGTGCTCAAAGATAGATGATGTACAGAAATTAAAAGACTGCCTATCATTCGAAGAAGAAGAGGTTTTCTCCCTTTATGGGTTTCCTCGTGAAAATATATCTCTGTGTATATCTTATGTGTGACTTATGTTCATTATTTATGTTGTTCATATCTTGTATAATATTGATGGTCACCTGAAAGAGATTAAAAATTGTTTGAATAGTCATAAAGCACAATAACAACTGATTCACGCCCCCCCCTCTCAATTGTCTTAGTAATTTCAACAATTGGTATTAGAGACGGTTCCTTTTATTTAAATGTAGATATGCAAGCTTAAACATGACAAGTCATGAAGGGACTTCAACCAATAAGCCTCCTCCCTTTGATGGAACAAATTTTTCCTTCTGGAATATTAGAATGAGAACATACTTAATGGCCTTAGGTGTTGATGTTTGTGATGTAGTAGAGACTAGATACGTAAAGCCTGTTGTGCTAGCTTCCAAGGATGATAAGTTAGAATTTATCTTTAATTCTAAGGGAATGAATGTTATCTTGAATGGACTTGCTGAAGTTGAGTTTGTAAAGGTGATGCATCTTGAAATTGCCAAAGCAATGTGGGATAAACTTATTAGCAGTTATGAAGGAAATGAGAAAGTAAAAGATGCCAAACTTCAAACTTGTAGATTTAAATTTGAACAATTAAAGATGAATGAAGATGAAACAATTAGAAAGTATTTTTTAAGAGTTGAAGAGCTTGTGAATGCCATGAAGGGTCTTGGTGAGAAGATTGAAGAATCATTTTTAGTTCAGAAGATTTTAAGATCTTTGCTTGATAAATTTAATCCAAAAGTCTCTTCAATAGAAGAATTAAATGATCTTAGAAATTTGTCCATTGATAAACTCCTAGGAACTCTAATTGCATATTAAATGAGAATTAGAAAAGATAAATCCATTACTAGAGAATAATCTTTTAAAGAAGACAAGAATATTGATTCAGAATTAGATGATATTGAGGCAAAATTTGTGAGAAGGTTAAATAAAGGATCAGGAAAATATCAAGGCAAGATACCCTTCAAATGTTTTAACTGTGGTAATATAGGTCATTTTTCATCTAAGTGTCCTCACCAGAAAAAGGACCAAAACTACGATGATGAAAAGAAATAAAAATTTAAGAAATATAGTAAAAATAAAAGTTTGTGTGCAAACAATGACAATTCCTCAGAAGACATAGATAGTGATTCATCATGTGAAGACAAAGTGAATAATTTTATGCTTATGGTTGTGGTATATCTTGATGATGAACACACAGGAGGTGAAATGGATGACGAAGAAGCTGTGGTGGATATGGAAGGTGAATTAATCAGTGCTCTGGAAGAAATTGATAGACTGAGATTTAAGAAGAGAAAACAAAAACAATTGTTGATGCAGTTTAAAATGAATGGTAAAAAACTCGATGAAGACTTTGCTTTACTAAAAGTGGAGTTATAAGAGGCAAAGAAAATAGATGACATTCTGAAACAAGAGTTATCAGAGAAGAAAGTGAGGTGTGAATCCTTAGAAGAAGAGATAGTAAAAACCAGAAAAGAAATGGAGAAGTTTAAGGCATTATATAACCAAAATTTGTCAAGTATTAAAGAATAAGAAGGATTAACCTCCATTCTAAATCAGCAAAGGAATCCAAATTTGAAAGATCGCTTGGTGGCACAGCACCCCTCCTACCTCAGCAGGTTCTGCACGACCTCCCAGTCTTAGGATCGTTCTTAATCTCTGCCTTGAGTCGGATTGACTCTCTAATTCCTCATAGGAATATCCCACACACAAGTGTGTATGCATAGGTCCTTATGAGTTATGCCTATGTGAAAAAACACCAGGCGCTAACTTTCACCCACATGACCAACTGCTATGACCACGACCTCTACCCGAAAAGGTTTTTCAGACTTCGCTACCTCGTGAATCCTGATGTGAGCCCTTCTACCTCTTCAATCCCAAAAATATGTAAGGGCTAACATATCTCTAACTCCCCCCTTTGACTTCACTCTGATGTGACCTCCAAGTACGGTCTGGGCCCAGTCTTTTGGCACATAGGATTTCGCGTGTCGGCGAACTCAAATGCAACCACACCCTTTTGCCGATTTCCAAAACTGTGATATATCCCTGCTGCAAATCAATGGCTCTAATATTCTAGCAATATAACAGTCCTAATTCAATCAGGACTTTGTGAATTGGGAGTTCGTGACTTTCGACTCTGAGTCAAAATCTCTCCACTTCCCGAATTCTGAAACAATGAAATTCATGTGTGAGATCAATGGCCTTCGTTGATCTGAATCCAACGGTCTCTATTACTCCTGAGCTTCTGAACGTTGAAGGATGCCTAGCCCAAATCTTCTTTCTAGTCTACAAGATCCAATGGACCACGGTAATTCAGCACTTATCTACGAAGCGTTTCCACCGTCCATTCAATCTTCTCAAGAACCTCTAGCCAAATCACTTGGGAATCTTCCTATTGAACTTGACTTCTACAAGATGATTTCGACCTTCGTATCCCTTTGAATACTTCAAAGGTTCTATCCCTTCTGAGCTTTATCCTGTTACAAACTCTAGGCTTCCAAAAGGGTTCCTGCATGCACTCCTTGCGGCAAATTGCAAATAACCTCTAGTTATTTGGTCTTTCGACTCTGTGCACTCCTTGCAACAACAGTCTTTCAATCTTCCTCTTGGTTTTATAAAATCCAAGACCTCACCCAGCCTATGCACACCTTGCACGACTCTATGCTTCACCTACACTTATGTTGATATGAGAACAATGATATCCCTCCTGATCTTTCTGAGGTGAAACTCTGACCCTCATCAGTGCACACCTTGCGGATGTTCACTGCACTCCTTGCAAAAATCCTCAGGAAGAGAAACAATTGAAACTCATTCTTCTCTCCTCATAGGCTTCATACATTTAATATAAAATCAAAATCACACACATAGCATTGAAATAAATGCATAACAGAGAAGCAAAACAATTGTAAACATACCATTCAACAGATGTAAACAGTAAACAAAATAACACCTTGAAATTGAGTCAAAGACTTCATATATTAACTCAAGTGCTCCTATACATGGGTTCTCCTCTGTGTTTTTCTTCTCTACAACTCTCTGCTACTCATATAATAGAGAATGATACCATTGATACAAGAGAGGGTGACTTTTTTTCCATTTTCCCTCCTACAGTCCTAACTATCATATCATAATTAAAAGCTACCTACTTTACATTCAATACAAATAAATGCCTCCATAACCGACAGACGAGAGAAATGCTCAATATCTATTTACAATCTCCAAAACATAAATGAAAATACATTCTTCCTAGCTATTACATTAAGGCTCCTTTATTCAAATTCAAAAACATTTCAGAAGGTGCGCTGGTGCATTTCCAGTTGTCTTCCACCTTTTGCGCTTGCTTTGTTGGCTGCTTACAATGCTCTTGCATCATACTCCCTTGGCTTGAAAATTCATGAACTCCTGTTCATGAGCTCCTACAGTGTCTGTCCATGTCTTTGTATATCTGCTTCACTTTCCCAACTGACATCTTCAATTGGGTGTCCTTTCCATTTGACCAAATATTCAAAGTATGTCTTCCTTCCAATTCTCTGATCAATGATCTTTTCTATCTGTGGATTTTCAGCTACACGCAATTGTTTAACCCATTGAATTTCTTTCTGATCCTATGATCTCTTTGTTTCATCTTCTTTGTAAGGATACATATCTGCTATGTTGAATATGGGTGATATTCCTACCCCATTCGATAATTCAATCTCATAAGCGTTTGCCTCAAACTTTCTTATGATTCTACATGGCCCAATTTTCTTCATCTTCAGCTTATTGTATGTTCCCCTTGGGAACCTTTCATTTATGATATACACTAGAACCAAATGACCTACTTCAAATTGAATTTCTCTCCTATGCTGATCTTCTCTGCGCTTGTATTCCTGGTTGGAATTCTCCAATCACTCTCTAACTTTACTGTGGAGCTCTTGCATTTCTGCTGCAAAATCCTCTGCTCTAGCACTCCTGAACTCACTATGCTCCAAGTCTCTCAACTCAGATAATCCTCTCATCTACATTCCATACATGATCTGGAATGGGCTCTATCCTGTGTTGCAGTTTGGTGAATCGTTGTATGCAAATTCCGCTTGTGGTAGAATCTGATCCCACTGACTGTGATGTTCATCCACCAAACTCCTTAACAAATCTCCCAAACTCCTATTCACTACCTTAGTCTATCCATTCATCTGAGGATGATACGATGAACTAAAATATAGATTATTCTCCAACTTCTTCCATAGGTTCCTCCAGAAATCACCCACAAATTTGGTATCCTTGTCCGATACAATACTCTTGGGTAAGCCGTGAAGTCTAACAACTTCTTTGAAAAACAGATTGGCAACATGTGTTGCGTCACTGGTTTTCTGACATGGTAGGAAATGTGTCATTTTAGAAAATATATCGACTACCACAAATATTGAGTCACAACCTCTTTACATCCTCAGCATTCCTAACAAAAAATCCATACTTACCGCGTCCCATGGCCTCTCTGGTATTGGAAACGACTGATACAACCCTGTATTCTGTCTTTTTCCCTTTGTGTGCTGGGAAATTCTACACCTATTTATGAATTTCTTAAAATCCATCCTCATCCCTGGCCAATAGTATGAGCCATTCTATTGCATAAACGTTTTGTCATGGCTGAAATTTCCAACCAATACCCCACTATGTTTTTCCTTCAAAAGGTTTTCTCTCATAGAACTCTTCCGAATACACAACTGATTCCCTTTGAACAATAGTTGATCCTGAATCATATATTCAGTCCATTGGCTCATGTCTCTGAGAACTGGATTCTCACATGCTTCATAAGCTTCTTTAAAATTTGCATCATCTCTGTACATTTCCTTGAGGTTATCAAAACTTAAGGTTTTTACTCTGAACTCCTGCAAAATCAAACATTTCCTACTCAAAGCATCAACAACTTTGTTAGCAGTTCCAGAAATATACTTTATAACAAAAGTAATATTATGCATGTATTCAACCCATTTTTCATGCTTCTGGTTCAGTTTCTCCTATTGAGTTATGAATTGTAAAGCATGGTTATCACTATACAAGACAAACTCTTTTGGAACCAAGTAATGTGTCCATTTTTTCAATGCATGTATGACTGCATAAAACTCTTTATCATACGTGGAATATTTTAGCTTGGTCTCATTCAGTTTCTCACTAAATTATGTAATCATCTTATTGTCTTGACTTAAGACCGCTCCAATCGTAAATCCACTTGCATCACATCTCACTTAAAATGTCTTGCTGAAATCTGGTAGAACCAGAACTGGTTGTCCAATTATCTTCTCCTTCAACAACTTGAAACTCTTTTCTGCTTCCTCTGTCCAATGAAAATACTTTTGTCTTTTCTTGACTGTGTCTATCATTGGTGCACATATTCCACTGAAATTCTTGATGAACTTCCTGTAAAAACTAGCCAATCCATGGAAGCTTCGAACTTCAAAGATACTCCTTGGCGATGGCCAATCCCTGATTACTTTTACCTTCTCAGGATCCATCTTCAATTCATTTGAAGAGATTACAAACCCCAAATAAATGAGTTCCTTAAACTTATCAGCAATTTCTCTTGTTGTAACCTTCTCATCACTAAAGCTAAGTTCTTTAGATGCTCCTCTTCAGTATTACTGAAGATCAATATATCATCAAGATACATAATTACAAACTTACCAATGAAATCCTTTAAGACTTCATTCATCGGCCTCATAAAAGTACTAGGTGCATTCGTCAGGCCAAATGGCATGACAAGCCATTCCTATAGTCCTTCATTTGTTTTGAATGTTGTCTTCCATTCATCACCTTCTCTCATTCTAATCTGATGATATCCACTTTTCAAATCAATATTTGAAAAAAACTTTGCTCCACTCAAGTAATCCATCAAGTCATCCATCCTAGGTAAAGGAAATCTATACCTGATGGTGATTTTGTTTATAGCTCTCGAGTCCATACACATTCTCCAGCCACCATCTTTATTTGGAATTAACACTATAGGTACAATGCATGGACTCAAACTTTCTCTAACCAATCCTTTGTCCATCAAGTCTTGGACTTGTCTCTTAACCTCTTCATTCTCCTACAAGTTCAATCTATACATTGCTTTGTTTGGTAAACTCGATCCAGGTATAAGGTCAATGTGATGACTTATGCTCCTGATGGGCAGAAACGAACAAGGTAATTCGTCCACCACTATATCAGCGAATTCTTCTAGCAGTTCCTGAATTTACTCAGGTAGATCATCTATCCTGGTGTTGGTCAAGATGACTCTAGGTTTTCTTACCACAACAAACTTCATGTCTTCTTCTTTCTTGACTTCATCAAGAATCTCCTTCCCACTCATGAGAAGTATAGTATTGTTCACTTATGTTTTCACCTCCTTATCCTTAATTGGCAGTAACATATGCATTCTACCATTCTTCTCCAAGGTATATGTATTCTTTCTCCCATCATGAACAACATTCCTGTCATATTTCCATGGTCTCCCCAACAAAAGATGAGAGACATCCATGGGAATAACATCACACATAATTTCATCATTGTAACCTCCTATCTAAAATTCAACTAAACATTGTTTAGTGACAGTTACCTAATGTCCCTTTTGTAACCACGAGACTTTGTATGGGCTCGGATGTGCAACTGTCTCCAATTCCATCTTCTCCACCATTTCTGTGGATACTAGATTATCTGTGCTTCCACTGTCGACTATTACCTTGCATACCCTATCCTTCGTCTTGCAATTAGTTCTAAACAAACTATTTCTTTGGATTTGATTCTCTATCTCTTTCTCTAGCTTTAAGAGAATTTTCCTCATCATTAGTGACCTTTTGCCTTTTGCATCTTCTGCCTCAACATTTTTCTTCTGTGCTTCTAAAATGTGAGCTTCTCCTCCTGCATCTCTCTTTTTATCGAGACATTCAAAATATTTATGTCCGATCTTTCCACAGGTAAAACATTTTATCCAACCTCCTCTGCCTCCTCCTCTTCCTCTTTCTCGCGGAAAAGTATTTTTGTCGGTGTACTATCCTCCCTGTTAACTTCCTCCTCTTTCAGGGTGAGTATGAGGTTTCTTTTCTTCATCCTTGGGCTTTTGAGTCCTGTCCCGGGCAATTTCTTTGCCTCTTCTTTGACTTCTACCTCGGCCTCTTTGACCTTTCTTTTAGGCCAATTTTTGTTCAGCCTTCAGGGCCATTTGATTAAGCATCTTTGACATTCCTTATTTTCATCATGCTCATCTCATCTTGAATGTCATATCTCATACCATTCATGTATATGGCAACCTTCTCATCATCACTTTCTCAATGACCTGCTCTGATGTTAATCCTGTAGAATTCTTTAGTGTATTCCTTCACTGTCATTCCCTTCTGTCTCAAATTTTACATTCTTCAAAACAGATTAATTTGGTAGTCCCTGGGTATAAACTTGGCTTTCATATTTGCGACCATCCTATCCCATATTTTGATTCTTTTCTTACCTTTGCAACACCTGTCAGCCTGTAGTTCATCCGACCACAATGTTCCATGCCCTTTAAGTCTAGTGAGAACATGTTTAATCTTCTTATCCTTCTTGACATCCTCATAGTTGAAGTATTTGTCTAGAGCTCTAAACCAATCTAGCAGCTCTTCAATGTCTAAGTTTCCTTCATACATCGGAATGTCCATTTTTTCTCTGGCTCTGATTCTTGCAACAACTCTAAATATACGTTCTTCTACAGTGTCTTCGGCTGTGACTTCTTCTTCAGCTCCAACCTCATTTTCACTTTCGGCTTCGCTGACATCTCCAACATCAACTGTTTTTCTCTGTGTTGTCTCCATAGCATCTAATCGAGCATAGAGTTCCCTCATTTTCCCTTTCCACAGCTGGATCAGGCATTTGTCTCTCTCTCCTTCTTGGTGGCATTGTTTCAATCTGTTCCCGCAGAAAACAAAAGGACAATTGTAGGCTCTGATACCACTCTGGTGCAACACCCCTCCTACCTCAACAGGTTCTATGTGGCCTCCTGGTCTTAGGATCATTCTTAATCTCCGCCTTGAGTCGGATTGACTCTCTGATTCCTCACAGGAATCTCCCACACACAAGTGTGTATCCACAGGTCCTTATGAGTTATGCCTATGCGAGCAAACACCAGGCACTAACTTTCACCCACGTGACCAATAGCTATGACCATGACCTCTACCCAAAAAGGTGTTTTGGACTTCGCAACCTCGCGAATCCTGATGTGAGCCCTTCTACCTCTTCAATCCCCAAAACCTGAAAGGGTTAACGGATCAATGAATCCCCCCTTTGACTTCACTCTGATGTGACCTCCAAGTACGGTCTGGGCCCTAGTCTTTCGACACTTGGGATTTTGTGTATCGGTGAACTTAAATGCAACCACACCCTTTCATCGATTTCTGAAACTATGATATATCCCCACCGCAAATCAACAGCTCTAATATTCCAGTGATCTGATGGTCCTAATTCAATTGGGACTTCATGAATCGGGAGTTTGCGACTCTCGACTCCGAGTCAAAATATCTCCACTTCCCGAATTCAGAAACAATGAAATTTGTGTGTGAGATCAATGACCTTCGTTGATCTGAATCCAACGGTCTTTATTCCTCCTAAGCTTCTGAACATTGAAGGATGCCCAGCCTAAATCTTCTCGCTAGTCTGCGATATCCAATGGACCATAGTAATTTGGCACTTTTCTACGAAGTGTTTCCACCATCTGTTCAATCTTCTCAAGAACCTCTGGCCAAATGACTTGGCAATCTTCCTCCTGAACTTGACTTCTACGAGATGATTTTGACCTTTGTCTCCCTTTGAATACTTCAAAGGTTCTATCCCTTCTGATATTTATCTTGTTACAAACTCTAGGTTTCCAAAATGGTTCCTACACGCACTCCTTGCGGAAAATTGCAAATAACCTCTAGTTATTTTGTCTTTCGACTCTGTGCACTCCTTGCAACAACAGTCCTTCAATATTCCTCTTGGCTTTATAAAATCCAAGACCTCACCCAGCCTATGCACACCTTGCAAGGCTCTATGCTTCACCTACACTTAATTTGATATGAGAACAACAATATCCCTCTTGATCTTTCTGAGGTGAAACTGAGACCCTCGTCAACGCACACCTTGCGGACGTTCACTGCACTCCTTGCAGAAATCCTCAGGAAGAGAAACAATTGAAACTCATTCTTCTCTCCTCATAGGCTTCATACATTTAATATGAAATCACAAGCACACACATAGCATTGAAATAAAAGCATAATACAGAAGCAAAACAACTGTAAACATACCATTCAACAGATGTAAACAGTAAACACAATAACACCATGAAATTGAGTCAAAGATTTCATATATTAACTCAAGTGTTCCTATACATGGGTTCTCCTCTATGCTTTTCTTCTCTACAACTCTCTTCTACTCATACAATAGAGAATGATACCATTGATACAAGCGAGGGTGTCTTTTTTTTCCGTTTTCCCTCCTACAACCCTAACTATCATATCAGAATTAAAAGCTACCTACTTTACATTCAATACAAATAAATGCCTCCATAACCTATAGATGAGAGCAATGCTCAAGATCTGCTTACAATCTCCAAAACATAAATGCAAATACATTCTTCCTAGCTATTACATTAAGGCTCCTTTATTCAAATTCAAAAACATTTCAAAAGGTGTGCTGGTGCATTTCTAGTTGTCTTCCACCTTTTGCACTTGCTTTGCTGGCTTCTTACGATGCTCCTGCATCACTTGGGCTATGAAGAAGGATCAAGTAGTGATCATACAAGTAATATAGAACCCATCAAGTTTGTCAAATCTACAATCATTGACAACAACCACTCTATAGAAACAAAGAAAGAAAATCAACCACCAAGAAGGAATGAAAGAGAAAGTACCAGAACCGATCAGAGAAACTATCAGCATGGAAGAAATCGACCTGCTCAAAGAAGACAGTCTTTTTCTAGGTACAAAGGATTTTTATATGGATATTGTTTTTCTTGTTCTAACTTTGGTCACAAAGCTATAACTTGTTCTTTAAGATTTAGATATGAGCAATCAAGTTATTCGAGGAATAATTATCTTCCACAACAAAGATTGAGACATCCAAGCAACAAACAACCACAGACTATAAATCATGTGATGGTTGGGAAAAGGATGCAGGTGAAACATAAAAACAGTTATGAGCATAACAATCATTATGATTTGTTATTCAGTGAACCAAAATGTTACGTATGCCATAACTATGGAAATAAAGCTGCAGATTGCCACTTAAGGAATTATAAGCCAGATTTGAAACCCACTACTGAAAATTCTAAGGTTTGGAAGAAGAAAGAAGATGACAAGTGTAGACTAGTGTTATCATCCCAAAGACAAAAGAATCCCTGGTATATTGACAATGGATTTTCCAAACATATGACTTGAGAAAAAAGTAATTTTCTAACTCTAAGTGAAAGCAAATCAAGGAATGTAACTTTTGGAAATGATGCACCAGGAAAAATAAAAGGTAAAGGAATAGTAAGCCTGAGTAATGGCAGAGGAAAAGCTCAAGATGTGTTGTTTGTAGATGGTCTGAAACTGTTGGCGTTCGGAAGTCACTCCTGGATTGCTAGCAGGAGCAGAGCCCGAAGCCCATAAGATTTATTGTCACGTTTTTTTTTAAAGGGGTGATCATATGGAGGAAGACTTCAAATGGCAACGCATCAGCTCAGAAGCCAGACCAGGCATGCATGACAGAGTGAGGTCTTGATAAACTCCAAACAATGAGTTGTAATAAAAGGGTGAGTAGATGGAAGACTTATGCAAGAAAGTGCAGTGGTCCACAATAAACATCAGGTTTATTACAGATTAAAGAAGAAGTGAACTCAAACGCAAAATCCTTTTACATTCGAGTACAAAACCAGAGGGCGCGACAACGCCACAACAAATCCTTTATTGCAACCAGTTTTACTACTGTGAATCCTCAGGCAAAAGATGAAACAAAGATGGAAAAGAAAGAGAACTGTTTGTTATAAACCAAGAAGTCTCAAACACAGAGGCATAAATAGGAAACCAGAATGTCACTGAAACTATACCGTCGGGAGCTTAGCTCAACCATCGATAGATACAAAATGGCAAAAATGCCTACATATACTCAAAACTACAACAGCGGCGGGACCAAGAAAATGCATTGAAGGCTTTGCGTCTGCATGGCTTCTGACAACACGGAGTTGGGATCTTTGAATGGTCGTGCAACTTATGGCAGACGCGTTCAGCCTTCTGACAGTTCATTCGGCGAATCGACGTGCTTTTAATTCGTTACAGGACGTCCCCATTATGGCGGAGACGATGTCTAACCACCACCAACTGCTTCAATAACTGCTTCTTGGGATTGGAGATGGTTCGGCCAACTCAGCATCTTGGGATAGGGAAGACTTCACAAGCTGCCATCTGGAACAACTGACAAGCTTGAGGGACGGATATGGGGTATGGAAGGAGCGATGGCATTGAGGGGCACGTGGAAGAAGTGGAGAGGAGTGAGAGTGATAACAGAGAAGGGTGACAGAAGATGGGCCACGTAGGAAGGCGTCAAGGAGGATCCTACCTCTAGGCGGGGAGCTGATGTGGAAAGAAGGAGATGCGTGGCAGGCGACGAGTGGAGGGTGGAGAGAAAGGGGGGGCCACACAGACTAAAAGGAGAAGCGAAAGGATGACACGCGGCAACTGGGGACAAGCGGATGGAAGAATGAAATGACAGAGAAGGGGGGACCCAGGCTGGTTAACGTATTGCAGTTTGGGGAATGCGGGGCAGCACGAGCGCCGTTGATCTGGGCGCCTCAATCATGGCCGCTGGAGAGTTGCACATGGGAGCTCGGACCCCCCCCTCCGCTTAAAGGTAGAAAGGCAGGGGGGGTCTGACTTGACCTTTACCACCATTGATCTGGGCACGCTTATCTGGACCGTCGGAGAGTTGCATCCCCGATCTCGGACCCCCCCCCCTCGCTTAAAGATCGGAAGGCGAGGGGGGTCCGATTTTTGCTGTGCGCCATTGATCTGGGCACGCAAATCTGGACCGCCCAGTCTTGTTTATTGTTTACCCCGGGCGCATCATCGCCCGAAACTTTGGACAAGTGGTTTTTAACCCATTCTTTGATATCTAAACCCCATAAGCAAGAAATATCGCTAACATTTGGCTCCATGGGGGATAGAGTCGTCCCTGTGATGCTCTAAGAACTCTTTTGCAGACTTAGTGCCTTTGCTGTTGGGCTGTGGAGTCATTTATTAGTCAAAAAAGGAAAACAAAAATACAAAACAATATTTACAAAATTAACAAAACGAGCCGACTACGGCTCACATAAAACACTTTTTTAAGAAATGCCCATTGACTGGGCCATTGAAGACTTCATTGCCTTCCAGATCCTGCAACCTGTAAGTATTATTGGAAAATGCTTCAAGGATCTTGAAAGGCCCGAACCAGAGGGCATCAAATTTACTGTGTTTGCCCTTCTCTTGCCTGGGTGCATCCCATTTGAGCACCAGATCACCTTGTTCAAATTCTTTCTTCTTGTTTTTCCTGTCAAAAGCCTGCTTGATCTTCTGCTGACGATTGTAAGCTCTCTCCAGGGCCTATTCTCTGATCTGTTGAATCTCCACCATCTGATGAATTCTTCTAAGCATAAGATTAGGTTCCCCTTCATAGTCATGGAGAAGATCTGCCACAGGCAAGGCAAGCTGAGTGGGGAAAACTGCCCCAATCCCATAAACGAGCTGGAAGGGTGAGAGACCCAGGGATTTCTTCGTTGTCACTCGATCGGCCCAAAGTGCGAATTTAAGCTTTGAGTCCCAGGCTCTTTTATTGTCCTCCAATAGTTTCTTGATGAGCTTGATTAAGCTTTTATTAGAGGACTCTGCCAGCCCATTTCCCTGAGGATAGTAGGGAGTGGAGTGGATCAATGAAATTCCAAACTGTTCACAAAATTTGATTAGGGGCTCTGACCGAAATGGGGAAGCGTTGTCAGTGATGATTTTGCTAGGGCAGCCAAACCTAGCGATGATATCCTCCAGGAAGCTAATGATCACTTTGTGAGAAGTGATTCTGGTAGGGACAACTTCTATCCATTTAGTAAAGTAGTCAGTTGCTGTCAAAATCCATCGGTGCTGACCACTTGAGGGAGGATGAATTTCCCCGATAAAATCCAGTCCCCACTGCTGGAAAGGAGCTGAGACCACCACAGGTTTCAACGACAGGGACCTGAGCTGCTTCTTTCCTGAGAATTTCTAGCATTTGATTCAAGCTCTAACTTCCCTGCAGACGTCAGGAAATAAGGTGGGCCAGTAGTACCCAGCTCGGAGGATCTTATGAGCAGTGGTTTTTCAGAAATAATGGCCTCCACAGAGACCGCTATGGAAATCATTCATAACCTTCTGGGCCTGTTGTGGGTCCAGACACATCAGCAATATCCCCTGGGGATCTTTCCAATACAAAGCGCGGTCAATAAGATAATACCTGACAGCTTTGAGCTTTAAAGCTCTCGCCTTGCTCTTTTCCATCTTATCGGGGGGTTTTAACTCCTGCAGGAAATACAAGACATCTTTGTACCAGGGGCATGTTGCTAGTGGTATATTGCCTTGGGATCCCCTGTCGGATGATTCAGCTCGTTCATGGATCAAATTGATTTCCAAGGATTTATAATTGGATTCGGCCAGGAGTTTGGCCAAACCTTGTCCCTTTATTAGCTTGGTGGGCTTGATTTCCAAGTCGAATTCTAGGATCTTGGCGATCCATTTGCTTCTTCTTCCGTCTATGTCAGGCTGTATCATTATGTCCTTCACAGAGGTCGAAGGGACATATTCTATGACCTTCTAATGCAAGACATAGACTCTGAAAGCCTTGAGAGCTTTCACCAAGGCATAAGCCTGCTTCTCCATGATCTCATATCGGAGCTCTGCATCTCTCAGCGCCTTACTGAAAAAGGAAATAGGCTGCTCCTGCCCTTGATCATTTTCCTGTAATAGGACAGCTGCCACTGTGTCAAAGGAAGCAAAAGAAAATATCATGAAATCTTTAGAATAAACTGGACTGACTAGCACAGGAGTTTCAGTCAGTGCTTTCTTTATTTGGTCAAAATACTTCCTTGGATCAGCAGTCCATTTTATTTCATGGCCCTTCCTGAGCATGGCAGTGATATGCTTCACCAGTTCAACAAAATTTGAAATAAACCTCCTCAGAAAATTGATCCTTCCCAAAAATGCTTGAACCTCCTTCTTGGATCTGGGAAGTGGCAGGGCCTGGATTGCCTCCACCCTGTCAGGATCAATTCTTACTCCCTCTGCTGATACTATGTGGCCTAACAGCTTCCCCTCTTGCATAGCAAACAATGATTTCTTGGGATTTAGGGAAAGGCCAAACTTGCGACATTTCAGAAAAACCTTCTTCAAATGGCAGTGGTGTTCTATATCAGTCTTGGAGAAGACTGTTATGTCATCTAAGTAAATCACCACGAACTTATCCTTTTCTTTGATGAAGGCTATGTCCATGGCTCGCTGAAATGTTGCTCCCGCGTTCATCAGCCCAAATGGCATCTTGGCATACATGAATGTGCCCCAAGGTGTGGTGAAGGCTGTCTTTTCTCTGTCTTCTGGCATGACTGATATCTGGTTATAGCCAGAAAATCCATCAATCATGGATATCCTAGATGCACCCGTGACCCTCTGTAATATATGTTCCATGTTGGGCAGGGGGTAATTTTCCTTCCTCGAACTCCTGTTCAGGTTCCTGAAATCGACACAGAGTCTGATTTCTCCGCTCTTCTTTCTTACTGGGACCAAATTGGCTACCCAGCTGGAGTATCTTAAGGGGACTATGATTTGGGCATCCAACAGTTTTTTCACCTCCCTCTCCATAACAGGCAACAGTGCGGGATTTATCTGTCTCAGCTTCTGCTTGAAAGGCGTAGCCTCCTCCTTCAATGGGATCTTGTGCTCAATGACTGACGTGTCATATGTCTTAAGGTCTTCGTAGGTCCATGCAAACATGTCAGCAAACTCCCTCAGCAACTTAGTATATCCGATCCTCTGCTCCTCGGTCAAGCTACTCGATAGCTTGATGCACTTGGGCTCCTCTGGTGTTCCTATATTGTATTCAGTCGTGTTAGCCTCATCGCCCGAAATTCTGCCCTTTACAGGCACATCGTTCCCATTGAACAATCTTTCTAGTGGGATCAGCCCCCGTGGTATATGATTTCTCGGCAGTTGAATAATCTGATGGTCAGCAACTTTATTCAACAGCTCTTTGGGGTGGTGATCAGGGTTCTCGTTAGGGTCCTGTTCCTCATCGATATGTAACGCAGAGAAGTCATCGATGGATTGGAGGAACTTTTCAATCTCCTGATCATCTTCAAATACCCTCCAATGTTTAACATTGTCTGGTACAGAGGGTCTGTATCTTATTTCCACCTATGATCTGTCAGTGAGCAGTGCAGGAGCTTCGAATAAACTAGATGAGAAAGCTTGGAAGTCGGCTGGAGCATTTTCTTCCCATGGAATAAAAGAGATGTTGAAAGCCAAGAAGAAATTATCAATTAGATCTCATACCTCGTTCCTATAATTCTTGAGGCGGGGTTGTTTGGTCTGATAGACATTTTTTACCTGCTGGACAACTAATTCTGCATCCCCGAACACATCCATTTCCTTGATTCCCATTTCCTTTGCAGCCCTCAATCCCAGAACCAGAGCTTCGTATTCTGCCACATTGTTGGTGACTTCAAATTCCAGCTTGTATGACAGTGGTATGGTT
This sequence comes from Picea engelmannii, assembly GCA_009831015.1. Taxonomy (NCBI): domain Eukaryota; kingdom Viridiplantae; phylum Streptophyta; class Pinopsida; order Pinales; family Pinaceae; genus Picea; species Picea engelmannii. Next base: position 1,168,684 of record ML776963.1, read on the forward strand.
TCCTGAGAAGGAGATTTGAAAACCTCTCCGGCACCTGCACCTATACTGGAAGAAGCTCCATCAAAGAACATATTCCAAACAGAAGTGGTGGGAGTAGGCACCTCCTGATCAGGACTGAGCTTCTTTCTGATCTGCAGAGGGGTCTCAGGTTCATCAGTGAGCTGCAGCAGGCTAGATCCCAAGTCAGTGTCTAAGGCATAGATAGGATGATTGGTGGGGTTTGCTTCATCACTGACAATGTAGGCTAGTTAGGCCTCTCTGTATAATATTCTATGTTCCCCCCCAAAGACTGGAACGGTGGCATATGTGAGGTCCATCTGCAACGTCCCTCCAAGTCTCTTAATCCAAGATCTTGACAACAACATGCCAAACTTGGGGGGAACGTCAGCTACCACTATATCCATGATCATACTTTTCATGGGTAGCTGAAACAGGGAAACCACAAGGTCCTTAATAACTCCCAGACATTGTACCCTCCTAGAGTCAAAGGAATAGAGGTCATGATAGGCTCTGGTGACTTCTAATCCTAATTCTTCCATGACAGCTTTAGGCATGAGGTTGTGGGAGGCCCCTGAATCCATTAAACAATTATGTAATACTTTGTCATGTATATTCAGGGAGGTGTATAAGGGAGGGGATGAATCATCTCTATCTTCTACCATGGGACCTAGGATCACTGCAGGCCTTTCATCTTGGAGGTTTATGCAATCTGTGGAGGGGCCAGGGGCTTCAGATTTCAACAGGTCTGAGAAGCGCTTTTTAAATTCCCCATGTTTGATTAACTCAGTGAGGGGCACAGGAATTCTGATCTTTTGAATTTCATGCTCAAAATTAAAAGAAGATGTGGGCTTTGGAATTTCTCTAATCTCGGGAGCACGAATTTGAGTGACAGGGGAGAGGGATTGGGCCTTCTCACCTTTATGGTTGTCTGGTACTTTGTCAGCAGGCTTCTGTGCTCTAGTGGATGACTCAGGAATGTCAGAGGTTGTTGCTAGCTTGTCTGATCTCAGGTTATATCTGCCTCAGCCACCACCAGCTTTGTCTGTGTTGTTGAGCTCATTGAACTGACCATTCATAAGAGACTCTTCATATGCTGATTTGGTCAGGTGAGGGAAGGGAGAAGTGACCTCTAGGGAATGAATTTTGGGCTTAGGCTCCTCTGTTTCGGCTGCCTCTTCATCGGCCACAAAATTGTTCTGGAAGGGGGCCTGAATCCTTTGGTCGTCTCTGTCTCTTTCCTTCTCTTTGTGCATAGTAGGAGGAGAAAAATGGTTTGGCCTTCTGAATCCTCCTTTATTCTCTGTGTTCTGGGGGCCCTTATGCATCTGCCTTCTCTCCACCTTTATCCTCTCCATTTCTTCTTTCAGAACGTTCACCAGCTGGGTGAGCTCATTTACTTGAGGGTTGGAGAAAGATGGGCCAGAGATGTTGGGGTCAGAAGTCGAAACCTCTGATCTTCCATTTCTTCTGTCTCTGTTGGCCTTGTTCCTCAGTCTGTCTACTGCTAATATATTGGATTCCACCTCTATAGCTGCATCCTACATCTGAGCCAAAGAGGTGGCTCTCCTTTCTCTCAATACGAGAAAAAAATCAAGGTCAAATGCACTGGCATATGAAATTTGGGCAGATGCTTCAGAAGGCTTTATTTCTGCAGGAATCTTGTTATACATCTTATTGAATATTTTGGAGAAGTCAGAGACTGACTCTCCTTCCTGCTTCTTTAAGGACCCAAACTCAGTCATATAATATATATAATCTTTTCTATCCCCCCATTGTCTTAAGAAAACATTATCCAGAGCCTCAATACCAGCAATAGATCCAGGGGCCAGACCCCTGAACCACTTCCTAACTTCACCATCCAGGCTCTGGACGAAAACCCTCATCCAGACATCTTCATTCTCAATATTTAGGTTATCAACATAGTTGTAGAAGGCGGTTAGGTGCTCTTCAGCAGTTATGTCTCCCTCCCCACTGAACTTGGGCATATATTTTAAATAGTCTCCAGCAGGGAGAGGGTTCAAAGGCTGAGGAAGGATCAAAGGAGCATATCTAGCAGCGACTATGGCATCCATTCTATTCGGAGGGGGATTAACACCAGCCATAGGGATATTGAGCAGAGGGGAACTCGGAGGAGATGGAGTACAAACAGGTGAGGAGGGAAAAGAGGTCCTCATGGGAGATGACTGGGAAAACATAGGGAAGTCTAAGGGGCTTGAGTATACAAATGGTCATCTCTGTGGAGCAGTAGTAGTCAAAGGAGGAGTAGTGAAACTTCCTAGGAGGGGAGTGACAAGGATCTCTCCTTCTGATACTAGACCAGGAGGGGAAAACTCAGCAGGAACACTCCCAAAGTTGAGAAAACGGGAAACCTCAGAGGAAGGACGAATAGGAAACTGAGAATCTGAAAATGGAGTTCTCACAGAAGGGGAGGGCGTGTTACCTTTTTCATCGGTAGAAACTTCCTTTGCTGCTCTCTTTCCCTTTCTGCGCACAGCTTCCAAGTCCTCGTCCGGTGTGACCAAAGGCAAATGTGGATTTGACCTCGTATGTCTGCCTCTCGAAGCCACAGCTGATAGAACAGGTTCTCCCCAATAGATTCGTTACAATGGAGTCGCCAGGTGCACAGTAGCAATCTTCAAGTTCTGATATCTGATGCACCTTCAGAAATCAGTTAGTCGTTGTCGTTCTACCCAGGGAAAATCTTCAACTTCGTCCCCGGCAACGGCGCCAGAAATGTTGGCGTTCGAAAGTCACTCCTGGATTGCTAGCAGGAGAAGAGCCGAAAGCCCATCAGATTTATTGTCACGTTTTGTTTTAAAGGGGTGATCATATGGAGGAAGACTCCAAACGGCAACGCATCAGCTCAGAAACCAGACCAGGCATGCATGACAGAGTGAGGTCTTGATAAACTCCAAACAGTGAGTTGTAATAAAAGGGTGAGTAGATGGAATACTTATGCAAGAAAGCGCAGTGGTCCAAAATAAACATCAGGTTTATTACAGATTAAAGAAGAAGTGAACTCAAACGCAAAATCCTTTTACATTCGAGTACAAAACCAGACGGCACGACAACGCCACAACAAATCCTTTATTGCAACCAGTTGCACTACTGTGAATCCTCAGGCAAAAGATGAAACAAAGATGGAAAAGAAAGAGAACTGTTTGTTATAAACCAAGAAGTCTCAAACACAGAGGCATAACAAGGAAACCAGAATGTCACTGAAACTATACCGTCGGGAGCTTAGCTCAACCATCGATAGATACAAAATGGAAAAAATGCCTACATATACTCAAAACTACAACAGCGGTGGGACCAAGAAAATGCATTGAAGGCTTTGCATCTGCATGGCTTCTGACAACACGGAGCTGCAATCTTTGAATGGTCATGCAACTTATGGCAGACGTGATCAGCCTTCTGACAGTTCATTCGGCGAATCGACGTGATTTTAATTCATTACAGGACGTCCCCATTATGGCGGAGACGATGTCTAACCACCGCCAACTGCTTCAATAACTGCTTCTTGGGATTGGATATGGTTCGGCCAACTCATCATCTTGGGATAGGGAAGACTTCACGAGCTGCCATCTGGAACAACTGACAAGCTTGAGGGACGGACATGGGGTATGGAAGGAGCGATGGCATTGAGGGGCACGTGGAAGAAGTGGAGAGGAGTGAGAGTGATAACAGAGAAGGGTGACAGAAGATGGGCCACGTAGGAAGGCATCGAGGAGGATCCTACCTCTAGGCGGGGAGCTGATGTGGAAAGAAGGAGATGCATGGCAGGCGACGAGTGGAGGGTGGAGAGAAAGGGGGGGCCACACGGACTAAAAGGAGAAGTGAAAGGATGACACGCGGCGACTGGGGACAAGCGGATGGAAGAATGACATGACAGAGAAGGGGGGACCCAGGCTGGTTAACGTATTGCAGTTTGGGGAATGCGGGGCAGCACGAGCGTCGTTGATCTGGGCGCCTCAATCGTGGCCGCTGGAGAGTTTCACATGGGAGCTCGGACCCCCCCCCTCCACTTAAAGGTAGAAAGGCAGGGGGGGTCCGACTTGACCTTTACCGCCGTTGATCCGGGCGCGCTTATCTGGACCGTCGGAGAGTTGCATCCCCGATCTCGGACCCCCCCCCCCCCCCCCGCTTAAAGATCGGAAGGTGAGGGGGGTCCGATTTTTGCTGTGCGCCGTTGATCTGGGCGCGCAAATCTGGACCGCCCGGTCTTGTTTACTGTTTACCCCGGGCGCATCATCGCCTGAAACTTTGGACAAGTGGGTTTTAACCCATTCTTTGATATCTAAACCCCATAAGCAAGAAATATCGCTAACAGAAACATAATCTACTAAGTGTCAATCAAGTTTGTGACAGAGGATGTGAAGTTGTTTTTACTTCTAAAGTTTGTAAAATAAACTCTGTGAATTTAGGACAATTGGTTGCAAAAGGGATAAGAATGGAAAACAATGTCTATGTGTTAAAAGAAGAAACAAAAGAATGCCACTTAATCAAGTATGATGAAAGCTGGCTATGGCATAGGAAACTTGGACACCTAAATTTTGATCATATAATCAAGCTTAGCAACAATGGGGCAGTAAAATATCTTCCAAAGATATCAAAGCCATATGACTCTATTTGTAAACCTTGCCAGATAGGAAAGCTTACTCGAACATAGTTCAAATCTAAAAAATTTCCTTCAACAGAAAAACCTCTCCAGTTAGTACATATGGATTTATGTGGACCATCAAGAAAATAAGGTACAAGAAAAGTAAAACTATTTTATGTTTATTATTGATGATTATTCTAGACTAACATGAGTTTCCTTTTTGAAGGAAAAATTTGAAGAATTTAAAAAATCCAAAGTGTTTAAGGCTCTGAATGAGAATCAAACAGGAAAAAGATTGAAGGCAGTAAGGTCTGATAGAGGAGGAGATTTTATCTCATGGAGCTTCAAAGAGTTTTGTGATAAACACAGAATCAAACGTGAATACACTATTCCAAGGACTCCACAACAAAATGTAGTAGTTGAGAGGCACAATAGATCAGTTTAGCAGATGGAAAGATCAATGATGAATAAAAGGAATATTTCTCAGACATATTGGGTGGAAGCAATTCATACAATTGTTCATATCCTTAACAAAGCTCATCTCAGGCCACACAGTGTCAAGACTCCTTCTGAATTATGGTTTGGAAGACCTGCTTCAATCAAGCATTGTAAAGTCTTTGGGAGTAAATGTTATATCAAGAATAATGATGAAACTATTGGAAAATATGATGACAGGGATGATGAAGGTATATTATTAGGTTATGCTACAAACAGTAAAGGATACAGATGTTGCAATAAGAGGTTGCATAAATTGGTTGATTGTATCGACACAAAAGTTGTTGAAGAAATCTTGGTACAAAATGTAAGCAGTGTTGAGCCAAGCACATAATATATAGTTGAAGATGAAGATGAACAGGTTCAAGGATAAAAAAATAGAAGAATTTGAATCATATGATGATACGAATACTTATGCTGACACAAATTAGAAGAAAGAAACAAAAACACCTCTCAGAATTGTTAGAAAGAATCATCCTGAAAACCCGATAATTGGAGATATAAATAAAGGATTTCAGACAAGAAGGAAATTGGTTAAAGACTGAGAACAATCTCAGGTTGCTTTTCTATCTATGATTGAACCTAAATATTTTGATGAAGCCAACAAGCATGATGATTGGATTAGAGTTATGAATGAAGAGCTTGATCAAATTGAGAAGAACAATACTTAGGATCTTGTTCCTAGACGTGAAGATAAGAATGTAATAGGTTCCAAATGGGTGTTCAAGAATAAAATGAATGAAAAAGGACAAGTTGTTAGGAATAAAGACAGATTGGTCTGTAAAGGGTATGCACAAGTTGAAGGACAAGATTTTGATGAAACTTTTGCACCAGTGCCAAGATTGGAAGCCAACATAATGTTTCTTGCATATTCATGTCATAAGAATTTTAAAGTGTATCAGATGGATGTTAAGTCAACATTTCTTAATGGAGATCTAGAGGAAGAAATATATATGGAGCAACCTGAAGGATTTTCATTGACAGATAATCATGATTATGTTTGCAAGTTGAAGAAGAATTTATATGGATTGAAGCAAGAATCACGAGCTTGGTATTATAGTCTGGACACTTTTTTACAAGACAAAGGGTTCAAGAAAGGTATTGCTGACAAAAATCTCTACATTAAGTCTGAAGGTGATGATTTACTAGTTGTTTTGGTTTATGTAGATGACATTATTTTTGGCAATACTAATGATTCCTCCTTCCAGTGGTTTGCTAACTCTATGCAAACAGAGTTTGAGATGTCCATGATAGGTGAAATGTCATACTTTCTTGGTTTACAAGTAAATCAGAGTTTTGCAAGATTTTTTATCACTCAAGAAAAATATTTGAAAGAGATGTTGAATAAGTTCCATATGGAAGACTCTTCCCCTGTTAATAGACCTATGGTGGTCGGTTGCAATCTCAGTAAAGATGATATTTCACCTGATGTTGATCAAAGGACATATCGATCAATGATAGGCAGTCTTCTATACATCACAATATATCGTCCTGATAATATGCAAGCTGTTGGAATGGTAGGTCGTTATAAGTATGCTCCTAAACAAAGTAATTTAGTAGCTTTAAAAAGGATATTAAAATACTTGAAGGGAATAATGACTTATGGTCTTTGGTATCCTAGAAATCAGAATATTCAGTTAACTGCTTATTCAAACGTTGATTGGGAAAATTGTGTGGATGAGAGAAAGAGCACCAGTGGAGGTGCATTCTTCCTTGGTGACTCATTAGTAGCATGGCTTAGTAAGAAGAAGGGGTCTATTTTTTTATCAACCATAGAGGCAGAGTATATTTCTACTACTACTTGCTGCACTCAGATTTTATGGATGATCCAAACTCTTGCAGATTTGAAGGTCAATTATATTGATCCGATTCCAATTCACTGTGACAACACTAGTGCAATTAGTGTCTCTAAGAATCTTGTTCTTCATTCCAAGAATAATCATATGCCAATCAAATATCATTTTCTCAGAGAGCAAGTTACAAACAGAGTTGTTCAGTTGAATTATATTCCTTCCACAGAACAGATAGTTGATATCTTTACTAAACCGTTAGCAACGACCCCTTTTGGATATCTTCGTCAGAAGTTGGGGGTTATAACTTCTTTCATCTAATTTGTTCACCTGGTCAGGGGGATTACATATTGAATACTATTGTATTTCTAAGCTACTCATAGTTGCAAGGGGGAGTATGTACCTATCACATATCTGATATCTTCGAAATATAATGCAACAACTCAGGGGGAGCATGTTTATTCTTTGACATTGATGTCAAAGGGGGAGAAAGTGTTGTAATATGTAATGTTAAGGATACTACAGTGGTACATTTGGATGTTCAGGGGATAGTCCATCTTTCATTCTTCAAGATACTACAGTGGTACAGTTGGATGTTCAGGGGATAGTCCAGCTTTCAGTTTCTTCAAGGGGTTGCCATCAATGCCAAAGGGGGAGATTGTTGGCAAGTTTATAGACAAAAGGTAGAGTATGCATGTTGTCATTGATGGAAATATCATAAATTATCACAACGATGATGAACAAGAGAAAGTGGCAAGATCAAAAGCATAACTAGTGAAGAGAAACAATGATCGTTGGATCACTCATCCCGAATTCTCGATGGTCGTTACATCTGAATTTTGACAGGAGGAGTGCGCAAAAGAGGAGAGAAGATCTCAAGCATCAAATTTGAATGCGAGGATCGACTGTCATCGGATCCAGAAGAACGAGCATGATAACTAAGTGCAATATGAAGTTGGGATATCGAAGATTGGGAGGATGAACATAACTACTGCAAATAACCCCGAAAGTCGAAGCTTTGAAGTCAAGGAGGAAGACACGTTGACGGATCCACATCAGCAAGATTACATCAGCAAGGACATGTGGCACAATTAGACACTGACAAGTGTCAAGATGATTCAACATCTTTGGTAGGTACAAATCATGAATCAGAGTGACATGTGGCATCTACTTAGCTTATGACATGTCAGCAAGTGATGTAAGAAGCTTACGTCACTCCAGGAGTTTTGCATAGCAAGCAAACACTCTAATTTCATTTAAGTCTCAAACATCGAAATTATGAAAGGGATGAAAATAGAGAACATCAACAAGGACACGTGGAGTGCGGTTGGCATTTCGCTAACTTTCACATTGAAGGAGTCAAAGGAACATGACACAGGAACTTGCGATATGCGAATACGCAATGAGATCTGAGCTGTCAGATGAAAAAGAGATCTGGACCGTTGATTAGGCTAGTGAAGCACTTGAAGGGTTGGCCTATGGTCATAGCCAAGGTCACATCATCAAAAGGCTGGAGGAAAGAGCTAGTAGCTAACCTCCTTTTTGGAAATCACGACATGGGAGAGTCAAGACGTATCATCACAAGAGTTATGAAATGAGAAATTGCATAGCGCCTGTTGGTGTAGCCGGTGGTCATCATCGATGGTCACAAAAAGGGAAGGTACTAATTGCTCATCCCTATTTTCGGAGATCGTGACATGGAAAGATGAGAAGCCTCACCACAATATATCTGAAATGCGAAATGTGAAATCACTTTAGATTAGGCCTTGGTCACAACCAATGGTCATGACAAGGGAAGGAGCTAATTGCTATGCTCTACTTCAAATATAGCAATATGAAGAGTCAATATCTCTCACCAGAAGATATCCGAAATGCAAAATGTGAAATCATTTTTGATTAGGCCCGTGGTCACAGCTAGTGGGCATATGGGATAAACAAAAAGTTCTTGTGGATTTAATCCAACGGTGCTGGTTATTTGGGAAGCTGATCAAAGGGGTATTGTTGATCTTCATGATTAATTATTCAGTTATGATTTAGTTAGTAGAACTAAATCATGGTTCTTGGACGATTGGAGATTCAGTTGCTAAGGCATTTTTTCCCAAGGAGATTCGAGGTGTAACTGAAGAGGTTGGTGTGGATAAAAATACATATGCAGTGACTGTGTATGGTTAGCTGTTCTGATTGAAAAATGAGGTAAATTGGGAGAAAGGAATATCATAGAATACACAATGTCAGATCAAAATCAGAAATGATAAATAGAAGATGAACAGAGTAGAAGAATAATGAAGCAGAGAAGAATTGTAGAAAAGAGGAGAAGTGGTAAGAATTGATTTATTTGTACTGGTGTTTATTCATTCATTTATTTGTAATCAGGGAGGTAGGGTGGTGCTACGGAGAACTGTGGTCCTCTGATATTCAAGTTGGTGCTTGAATATTGGAAGTTGTATCTTCCATCTAGTTGTGGATAGAAAACAAGGTAGCAGGGTGGTGCTCGGGAAGACACAGAGTTTTTTGTATACAAGTTGGTGCTTGTATAAGTCCAGTTGGTGCTGGAACATTTAGGGAGTTGATGCTTCCTTCTAGTGGGTGCTAGAGAAACTAGAGAGTTGGTGCTCTCAACAAGTTGGATCTTGTAAAACAGAGGTAGTAGCCTCACATTGATTTGGTTCTAAATGATAGATGATGTACATAACTTAAAAGACTTCCTATCATTCGAAGAAGAAGAGGTTTTCTCCTTTTATGGGTTTCCTCATGAAAATCTGTCTCTGTGTATATCTTATGTGTGACTGATGTTCATTATTTATGTTGTTCATATCTTGTATAATATTGATGGTCACTTGAAAGAGATTAAAAATTGTTTAAATAGTCATAAATTGTTTAAGCATAGTAACAACTTATTC
>ML776963.1:1178493-1219027 GCA_009831015.1 Picea engelmannii
TTGTCTTAGTAATTTCAACAATGTTGGATTTCCCTCTTAGGAGATAATCCATTTGGTTCCTGAAAAATATCATCATACTTAGAAACAATATCAATTAATTCTTTTTTATGAGATGGATCACACCCTTGGAAAGTGTCAGATGTCCCGACATCTTTCTCTCTGACGAACATGAGTACATATCTCTTATTAGTGTTTATGAGTCTTTTCATTTTCCCTGCACTAACAAGTGTTGTATTTACCCTCATGTTGTGAGATCTAACAATATATTCCACTCCCTCTTTAGTAAGGTGGTATTTGTTCTCATGATGAAAGAAGACTGCTTTTCTATCATAAAGATAAGGACTTCCCAACACTATGCCACATATATCAAGTGGTACAACATCCAAATCCACTTCATCAATCAATTTTGAAGCAATAGAAAATCTGATCCTACATTGTTTGGTGACATTAAGTTTTTCTTTATCACATATCCAACCAAGAGAATAAGTCTTCGGTTGTGGTTTCGTTTCAAGACCCATGTTCTTGACAAATGCTTCATATATTAAGTTTACTTGGGAACCCAGATCAAATAATGTATCTATCTTAGTATGTTTAGATACAACTCTTATATGAAATAACTCATTCCTCTTTCGTTCATCAACATGATATTCATCATTGGAAATTGAACTAGAATGAAGAGAATCTTTACCTTGTACTCCAACCACTGTGATATTTCATTCATCTCTTGATTCAGAACCAATATCTTGTTGCACTATAGCAATGGTGTTTGTCTTCCCCTTTCCACCGAACTGTTTCGGTTTATTTTCTGGATGCAGTTTCCAACAATGTTCTTCATCATGACTGCTCTTCTTTCAATGAGTGCAATATGGTTTTCCTCCTTCTCTTGTCACTGTAGCGGTCTTCTTGTCCTTCCTTTTAAAATTCTTAAAAGTCTTTTGTGGGAAATTGGAAGGTTTCTTTGTGGGATCTTCTTGAACATGTTTCCCCATGTTCTCAAGGTGAGTGGCTTGCACAAAAACTTCGTCAAGACTAGTGGGGTTAAACAAGATCAAAGTATGATGAATATAACTATGAAGTGTGCCAATATACTTCATTAAAGTTTCATAAGAATCTAAAGGAATATTCAATGCAAGAGATTTCTTCCTAAATTCTTCTGTGAAACTTTGTACAATTTGACCTTTACTTTGCCTTAAAATTTTCCATTCCATCATTTCTTTATGTAAATACCCTAATGGATAAAATTGATTCCTTATCGCTGATTTAAATTCCGACCATGAGGAAAGAATATTACTAGACTTAATTTTGTCGTGAAGCTTGCTCTCCCACAATATAAGAGCGATGCCTTCCAATAGAAGAGAAGTCAGTTGCACTTTGACATCCTCTTCATCAATATGTTGGACATGACAATACACTTCAACCTATCTGATCCAATTATCTATATTTTAAGGATTAACATCTCCATTAAACATAGGTAAGGCAAATTTTACATCAATCGTTAATAATTGTTTCTTAAAAGAGGATTTATGGATAGAATGATGAGAATGATGAGAATGCTTAAAGGAAGAAGAACTATAACTCAAAGGTGAAGACAAAGGCTTAGGAGGATCTCCTCCAGCCCCTTGGTTTACCGAAGCATCATCATCTGCACGTGTTTCCTTTTTCTTCCCTTTCTTCTTAATCCTCTTCTCATAATCTCCATACATTTGTTCGACTATTTCTGACATGCGATAAAAGACCATGTGAAAGTTTTTCTCTTGTTCATCACGGTTGTCCTCTTCTTCCATTTTCTTCCTTTTGGATGCAAAGTATTAAGAGTTCCTTAACCCTGCTTATGCTTGGCCCTAGTAAGAATTCACACTCAGCAATTCAAGTCAAAAATGACTGCTCTAATACCAACATGATACAGGATATTTTCATCGTGACTTATAAATAATTTCATCAAATGAGCATAAATTAAAGTGCACCATTAAAGAAGTGAAAAATAAAAAATAAAGAGACATAAGCATCATATTTGAACACGAAAACTTGATAACGGAGTTCGTCCCTGGTGGACTATGTCTCCGGGTCCTACTCTCAAATGGGTAGGCTCTTTCATTAACTCAGTAAAATAATTTGGAAAAATACATAAGTATACCTCATTCTAAAATCAAATTGCATAAATATTGCTCAGATCAGAAAATAGACAACACCACTGAATTAGTGGCATCGAATTACCCAAAAATGGTTGTCTCCACACCTCAATCTGACTCTAGCACTCCTAGGCCCAAGAAGAACTCTATCTCGGTTTATTTTCCCTCTACAGCCTGCAATAATGACAGTCCCTACCTTGTAAATCATGCTCGCATTCATGTAGTCCACACCTCTCCCCTTTTCGGCTGGGTGGATGGATTTGCCAACGGGTTCATTGGGCGAGTTGGTTGTCGGTGCTAAAGTTAAGGCGTTACATATGGGGGAGGTATCGAGGTCAAACCTGCAGGCCTCCCATTTTTTTCTCTTTGTTACAACCTCCAATACATTTGGATGGTTGGGTTCTAACTTTGGTGGATGTTCGAGATATGGCAAGACCTCTACCAGATTTGGCGGGGGTCTGTTTTATATTTTTTTTGAATTTTTGGTCACAGGCCCTCCTTAGGCATTTCGGGGGTGCCACGTGGTGCCCTTTGATTGGGCCACATGGAATCATTGGATTGGCCCACTTGGATGTTGATGTCACCTCCACATAAACCCTGTACAAGACATGTGGCACCTTCTGGGTGGTGCCACATGGTGTCACCTGGGGGTGCCACATGGCACTTTTCTACTAGTCCAAATTGAGCCCCGAAAAGCCTATTGGTGGGTGACACGTGGAAGCCTCTAGTGCTGCCACGTGGGATGTTGATGTCAAAATTTGTCATGATGATGTCATCCTACCATGTTAGCTACTAACGTCAGCAGTACGGATGATGATGTGGCCCTTGTTGACTTACCATGTTTAACCACAACTTTGACCATGGATATCTTTCAATCCGTAACTTCGTTTGATGAGTCATTTGCGTCGTTAGAAAGATTTCCACACGCTCTTCACAATGATGCCATTTTTAATGAGTTTTTGGAACTTTGAATTTTTTAGCTTTCTCTATCTGCTACAGCCATTCTGAGTGTTCTGAGTTTCCTATGTTAGTTATGAGTTATTCTTAGCCTTTTCTGGATCCTTTTTGGATCACTAACTCTATTTGTCGAATGGGTATCTTTCAATCGTGCTATCCACTCCTACAATAATGTGGGAAACTCACTAAATAAACTCTCATGTATTTCTTTGAATATGTATCTCTCCAAGTATTGTCTTGTCTTAAACCTAGAGCTTCTATTATCCTTGTGGGAAAAGTCTAGTTCCTGAACTATCAACCATCGTTCAATCTCCACTTTCGTGGGGTTCCAACCTAAAAACATCCCCTTTCTTAAACCTTCATGCTATATTTCATGATGCATCCCTCTCGATCTACTCTTCTAAGTTCCAACTGAAAACAGAACAATTGTTGAATATTATGGGTTGACCCAGGTTCTAACTACAAGATTACCAACTTCCCTTCGACCATCAACCCTTCTGGATACCAGAAGGCAACACAACACACAGAGTGCACTGCATAGTCTCACCCGAGATGGATTCAATGAGTGGCCACAGGACTCAGGTGTCTGGAACCATGGGATGGGATGTGATTCTCTCTCAGGGGCATTAGATATGCTTGACAACTAGCCCTCGAATATTAATTTATTATGCTAATCCTGGCAGAATCTTAGTTCTGATCAGTGACAAAACTACTCCAAAAATACTTCATGAACCATTATAACAACATATAGCAAATGAAATCTATTCATATACTACAACATAAGATTCAGATCTGAATACTAAATGTGGCATTCATATACTAGTGTTGTTCTACATATTTTATCAGTTATTTTTAGTGCACAATATTATTTCCTTTATCATTTTAACATGTTCAACATAAACTCATTAAAGCAAATATAATCAAAAGTACTGCAAACATTCACACATAACCCAGATATACCGTGGTTCACCCCCTCCCAGGGCTACATCCACAAACATGAGTCGCTTCACCTATTTATTAATATTCATGAAAAATCCAGTGCCGTGCACTATACATTTCTTCCTCCATTACAATCGATCTCCACAAATCGCAATAGTCCTCACAAAACTGAAAAATTCTAACCAATATATCCACCAACCTCCTAACGAACCACAATTGAACTAACTCAACCAACTCCTTTCATAGTCCTAATGCATTCTACTTATACAAAAAAATGGGACAAAGCCCTTACAAAAACCCTAACCCTAAGTTGATTAGGTTTTTCCACTTTTCAACTGCTCTATGACAATTTGTACACTTTGTAACTTCTTTTCCTTAGTGTTGGTTTTCCTCTATTTCCGATGCTGATCTTCCTCTTTTTCCGATGTTGATTTTCCTTTGTTTCCAATGCGTTCCTCATTTTCTGGCACTGCCTTATCTTTTTCGATTTCAGCCTTGATTCCTTCAAAACATCCTTGAATTTCTCCCAAAATTGGTTTGCACCAACAATGATAAATAAATATGATTTGAGACCTCTGATGGTAGGATTTTACTTGAGTGGTGAATCTCTTAAGTTGTGGGATAGCCTTGTTGAAGGTACTATATTCTCCCTCTCATGGGAAAATTTTGAAAAACTCTTCTCAAATAAATGGATCAAGGATAAAAAAAAATGGAGATGCATAAAATTCAAGTGGAACTAAAGGAATCAAAAGAAAATGTATCCAAGTTGTGAAAGTATAATTAAGAGCTAAGAAAATATATTACAAATAGAAATGATGAGTTCGTCAACATGCAAACCTTTAATGAATCACTCATTAAGGAGGTTAAGAACCAAAAGAAAGAAAAGCATAGCAAAAAAATGTGGCAAAAGGATGATTGAAAAAGAAAGATGAAGAGATATGTAGATTAAAAAACCATAATAAAAAACTATTGGATGAGGTTAAGAGATTGAAAGAAGAAAAGAACAATTATCAAAATCAAGAAGAATCGAGGATCTTGGATGGAGAATCTACCAAAAGATTTGAAGAGAAAATTTGCAAGAAGGTTGAGGAATCCCTAAATATTGATGAGGTAAAATCAGAAATGCAATCCATAATTGAAGAAGGATGTCATAATTTGATACATGGGGTCACATTGCGGCTTCAAAAGGATAAATAAGACAAGATTCAAGAATGTCACCTAAAGATACATGAACAAATTGAACTTCATCTAGAGGAGGTACATGCCAAATATGATGGTATTATCTCCAAGGCTAGAATAATCAAAGGCAAAGAAAAGAGGATAGAGGATTCCATTGTCTCTGGAAAGAGGATAGATGAAATGGGTGTGCAGAATGAAGAAAAATTGTCAACTGTGAAACCATATCGACACCCTCATTATCAGGAAAAATTTCAATGAAAACAAGAAGATCAATATCAACATTGTTAAGAAAGAATATGGAATAATCATCAATATTCAGGGAATATGGCATCAAAAAACCATTATTTAACAAGATATTATCATAGACCAACATCTACTACAAATCAGAGAAGCTTCAACAACAATACATGGAATCAAAGGAAATAAAATTATGCAATGACTAGCCATCGAGGATTATGAATGAAAATAATTGATTTTGGATGGATGGATAATCATCAATGGAAAGAAGAAAGTAGGAACATAAGAAAATCATATTACTTGGTTTCATCACATGTGAAGCCTTTAATTTCAAAGCTTTGAGGAAAAATATTTTTGAAGGAGGGTACTATGTTATGACCCAAAGAAGGAATATATAGGGTTAATTGTATATGATATGACTCCAAGGGGGAGAATATATGGGGCTAAATGTACATATAATGTGTAAATATATATGTAATAGGGTCGACCTAATAGTAAAGGGTCATCATGTGTAAGTGTGAATAGGTATATATAAATATCATGTATTCATTATTGGAGACATGTGAATTGTGATTTATGAATCTATTTGGTTATTTGAAGGTTCTCCTATTCTTTATGGAGTTATTGTGTAAATTATCTATCTCGGATTTGTGCTCCACGCTCACATTTTGTACATGGTATGTAATTATGTTATGTTATGATATTTTAAGCAGTTAGTACATTACAGTGAGACTTTGATTTGTAACAATATACCAGCAAGGAACCATATGTACCTTTTGGGCCAAACACTAGTACTAAAAAGATTGACTCGAAACTTCTTGTACTCCAGGGCATAACATAAACCTAACTATAAATACTCAACCACTAGTCATCCTATCTACATATTTACATCTATGAAGACACATAGGTACCCAACCACAATGCTCATCATTTCTCTAGGAGAATAGTCTGGATACAATATGTATCAACGTCAATCTTACATTCTTTTATGCACATGCCACTAAGGACTTATAATACAACAATATTTCACCCAGAAACAATTAGAGGAGATGAGACATGTAGCCACACTTTACCAAATAGACTCAAGGAATGACTTAATTTTTCATGTAAATACAAAGTTTGTTTATAGAGAGAGCTTGGATTAAATCTATCAAATGATGATGTTCCTCCATCCACTTGTAAGACTGTTTTTTGGAACAATATACCAGTTGGGAACCAATTGTAGCTTTGGTCCAAACATTGGTATTAAAAATATTAACTGGGAACATGTTGTGCTCTGGGGCCTAACATCAACCTAGTTGTAGAGACTAAACCACTGGTTATCCTATGGACATATTTCCATCTACTGAGACATCTAAGTACCCAACCACGATGCTCTCTAGTTCTCTAGGAGAATAGTCTTGATATAGGATGTATCAACGTCAATATTACATTCTTTATAACACAACAATATTTCACCAAAAAATGATTAGAGGAGAGGAAATATGTAACCAAATATTACCAAGAAAACTCAATAATGATTACATAATATTTCCATCATGATGCGCCCAATAGTAATGAAACCATTAATTCCTTAAACATTGATTCATTGATTTAGTGCACATTTTTCCAAGAATAAAGAGACTAGGTGTATGGTAGATGAAGAGTTAAATGATTTATATTAAAGAAAATAATCATGGGCCAATGGATGGAAAGAGAGGGAGGGAGGGACGAAGGAAGGAAGGAAGAGTGAGAAATGAGGAAAATGGGAATATCAAAGAGGTGTAGTAGTAGAGGGACTGAAAGGGGAAAGATAGAAAATGAAGAGTGAGAGAGAATAATTCCATAGGAGTGGAGGAAGGAGAGAAGAGTAGGTGGAATTTCATAATATCTGGTTCAATTTATGGTATGATAGTATTGAGAGCCTGACATAACTACTATGGGAATTCTAAAGAGTCAATAGAGTGTCTCATTATTCATGAAAACTTTCTACACTTTTCTCTAGATGATCTAAAGTATGAAATTAATTAAGAATGGATTAATATTTAATGCATGCCAAAAAGGAAGGTTTATGAGATTCATAAAGCATACCTTCTTGAAGTAATCTCCCCTTCACTCTTTCTCTAGTGGAATCCTCATTCAACAATGATTTTTCCTCTTTCCAAGCTTTCTACAAGGAGATTAGTACTATGTATGTCTCTTACAAGAGATTAGTACTATGTATGTCTCTTACTACACCACAAAAATATTGCGTAACTTAATAAATGAATATATATGACCTAATTAAATGAAAAATACTACGTGATACTAAATCGATGTTGAGGATCTTAAGTTCTATTCATGAATTAAAAAACAAATTCTAAACTGTGTTAATTCTAACTAATGAGAAAGTATATTTTTATGTTAATAGAGTAATAGGGTTACCACGGATTTCTTTGTGCAACTATTGTGTCTTATTGAATCTTAATCACTCCCACTCATTTCCTTTTATGCCCCTTTTATATTTTCTCCTATGATCAATACTCAAACCAATGCAAGAATATTGTTGTTCCTTTGGTAAGACCTCGACAACGATGCCAAAATTATGAGCCTTTTAATCACCTTTCTAATTGAATGGAAAATAAACTAAGGATATATGCATTAAATTGTCAACATGGGGTTCTAATTGAACTTGCGAGCTACCATGCAATATACATGCAAGCCACAAATATTTCTTTCACTAGTTGTTTTAGGGTGGGGTTGTAGTTTCAAAAAATATTTCTACAATCAATAGTATAAATAGTTCCACATGTTTTGACGAGGCTCTAAAAGTTCTACTTTATCACGAATTATAATCACACTTGCAGGAAATAAATTGACTAAGGGTAAATTGCAAGAAAATGAATTTCAAACTTGCTTTCAAAGTAAATCTACATTTATACTTGGAAAGGAAATTCTCTCTTGCTGGAATTGAAATTCACACTTGATGAAAAGGATATTGTAGAAAGTAAAACTATCATTGCAAATGTGACCAATGTATATAGTATAGAGAAGTAAATGTAATTATTGAGTTAAGCACAATCCTTCAAAATATCTTATTGAGACTAATGTAATGAACATAACTTGCAAACATGATTTATAAATGAGATACAATTCTATTGGAATAAATAAATCCAAAATATAATTCTACTAAAATGATAAATTGGATTTATAAATGAATTACAATTCTATGGAAATAAATATAACTTATCAAGAAACTACAATCAATGGGAACAACACTAAAAACAATATAGAATATAATCCTATAGAAATGTAATCATAAATAAATATAATCTAGTAAATAGATGCATTCTACATAAATAAATAATTGCGAAAATAAATGAAATCACGCAACAAGAAATGAAAAACTACCTAAAATACACAACACTCCGTTTTGTTGGAATGGACCCTGCCTCCATATAATAGAGTGTTGATTTTAATCTACATCACTACTAAATTCATCACTCACTACTTCTACAGCATATAAAATAAATAAGAATGAGACTTATATTAACAAATAAATGTTATAGCCCTAAAATGCCCTACATATGCATACATGGCATTGGCCTTTTTACTTACATCATTTGCCAAATCACTGTTGAGGATATCTCTTAAAAATCATTTCTTTGGACCATGTACGTGCCCTGTTGCACTACTTCTCGCATACACATGCATGTTGCATACTAGACATCTCGCGTACATACGCAGGTTGCATGCTAAACAACCCGCATTTACCTCCAAAACTTGCAAAAAATGAAAAGTTGCAGGTAATTCAGTCAAGTTTACGGACTATCGATGGTTTCCCAACCATTTTACCCATTGTAGCCCGTCCCTAAACTGAATAACCATATTTTTTTCATATAAAAAGAGGTCTTGGGGTCTTGTTCCATAATCAAGCAAGAGATAAAGAAACTCTGCCAAAATACCTTCCCATTCTAGACCAAGTTTTGCATCCCTTTCTAAGATTTGGCCTTAGCATTCCCCTTCATCTCTTTCTCCCTATACAATCCCTTCCTTTTTCCCAAAGAGATCAATTGATTGCGAGAGGCAGCCTGGGAATGATGCACTTGGAGTAGCAGTAAGAGGAGCTTGGACCTGGTTCGCAGAGCATCTGTCGATGAGAAGGTTGTAATATTTTAATCTTCAGTTTGAATAAAAGAGTTATTGTCTTGTCCCAATACATTGTGTATTTATATATTTATTGATTTATGCATCTACATTTATATCTAAATGCTAACATTGATAAGTAGATATTTTATATTTGTAGAATTGTTTTCCTAAGTGTTCTTGCAGGTCACTTTGGAAGGAGACCCACAACTTAGGAAGTCTACATCAGACATTAGGACCTAAGGTACACTTACTAATATTCCTTCTTCTCTTTTGTCTCTATGTTTGGGTAGTTTTGGGATAGCTTAGGATTAGGACCGTCTTTAAAGGGAATGCAGTGCTTTGCCTATATTCTAACCGAGTATAGTAATAGGAGGATTTCCCCCGCTAACAGAATTGGTGACTCCACTAGGGAGTCTCTCTAGGGTCTTAGTGGAAGGTTTTTGGTTTTGATTGGTTTTTCAATTCCTTTTTGAGTTTTTTCAAGTTTACTCAGTCAATTTAGGGTCTTTGGTCACCTTCTAGGTGCCTACCAGCTTTCCCTCCCCATTCAGTCTGCCAAGTCTTTTTCTTTTTGAAAATTATCAGAGGTGTACACACTTTTCTTGGCTCAACCCGCGTACATACACAGTCTCCATAGTATACAACCTATGTACTATTGATGCTTGAATCCATTAGGACCAAAATGCCAACCTCATGAGGATGTAAATCCCTCTGTTTTTTTATAGAGGTGGCACTCCTCTTTACATTTTCTTTGGATTTCTATATATTCAAAATGTGGGACTTGACAAGAGTCTGTCGTAGTAATTCAAAGAAACATAAATATTGCGAGAAGATAAAAGGAAAATGTTTTTTGTTTTATTTTTTAAAGAAAATTCTTGAGAAAGGACCAAGAATCAAACACTTCACACATTTAAAGAAAATAAGCAAAATTTCTTCACATCCATCATAGTTTAAGATAAATATTTATGATCACATAAAATAAAAAAGAAGATGATCTGCATGCATATGAAAACTTTAACAGAGTGGACACATGGGAAGCTCAAATAAAGATAATGATAGATCAACCTCAAATACTTTATATTCTAAAAACAGGGTTACAAAGCACAATCGAGATTGTTCCCAAAGTAGTTCTCCTGAAATTTCTAAAAAATATATAGTCTAGAGGATTTAGAGGATCCACAGTATTGTTTATCGGAGGTCGACATTTCGAGTCCATATCACGACGCATCATTAGGACATATAAGCCTGGGTAAAGATAAACCTGAAGAGAAGAGATAAATAGTGAACCTATGGGAGGTGGAGAAGTCTAAAGTCTAAGGTCGGATCTAAAAATCTAGAAGTATTTTAAAAAGATTATTGTTTTAATAAATTATTAATTAAATTGTAAGATTTTTAATTAATTTTAATACAATTTTAATAATGTCATAATTAGAATAAATTTGTAATTCATGTAATGATAAGTAATTGTATTGATGTATTGATAATTAATTGTATTTAACGTAATTATTATTGATTGTATCAATTTATTAATTGTATTAATTTTATTAATGTGATAATTATTAATCGTATTAATTGTATTAATGTAAAAGAGTATTAGGAAGGTTTATTGATGTAATGATAAGAATTATATATATAATTTTTAGGATTAAAGGGAAAATTAGAGGGAGGGGTGATTAATATTGCAAAGTTGTTTTTTATTTTATAAAAAGCGGGAGGGGTGATTAATATTGCAAAGTTGTTTTTTATTTTATAAAAAGTGGGAGGGGGTTAAAAAAATCAGGTGTTTAATTGAAAGGAGGAGGTGAAATAAAGGAACCTAGGTTTTAGGGTTAAAGTGTAAATTACCTCATGCATCTGTCTTGGATTAGAGGAATCCAATTTTCTCTAATTTCTAGGCCATTGTCTTTGTTCATGTTGTTAGAGTGTTTAAGGATTTCAATAGCTTCTTTGATTTTGCGTTTGAAGAAGTGATCTTCCTTGGCTAAAATTTTTGTGTCTTCTAGGCATATGTGGTGTTTGGATGAAAAGGAGTGTTTGTCTAAAGCTGAGGTGTGAGTACGTTCATTTTTTATATCTGCTCCATGTTATTTGATCCTAATCTGAAATGATCAACCAATTTCTCCTATGTAGCATTTACCACAAGAGCATTCTATTTTGTAAAATCCTTCACATTTCTTATGGTCAGGTTCATCTTTCACGGATTTCATTTTTTGTTTGATGGTTTCTAAGGGTTTTAATGAGGTCTTAATCTCTTTCTTTCTCAGGACATTGGCAATCTTATCAGTTATTCCTTGGATATAAGGAAGGTAGGATGTAGTATCGGGGGATTGGTTGTTAGGTGGTTTAGGTCCATTACTTTCTCTATCTAGGGATTTTTTTATCATTTTCTTAATGTCTTTGTCCTTGTAGCCTATGCTCTTGAAAACCCTAGAGAGGTGATATTTTTCTTGAACTAGGTTATCATCATCGGAAATTCTTAAGGCCCTTGTGGCTAGAGTGTTGAGGACACCTAAATTTTGGGTTGAATGGTGATGAGAGCTAGCGTGAAGGTAGTTTTCTGTGTGGGTCTTTTTCCTATATAATTTATGTCCAAGACTACCATCTTATTTCCTTTTGATTAGTACGTCTAGGAAGGGAATGGTACCATTTTCCTCAAGTTCCATTGTGAATTTGATGTCTTTAGAAATATCGCTGAGATGTTGGAAGAATTTTTCTAGTTCATCTTTACCTTGGGGTCAAAGTATGTTGGTATCATCAACGAATCTCTTCCATCTTATTGGTTTAAGAGGAAAGGAATCTAAGTATTTTTTCTCAAAGTTTTCCATGAAAATATTTGCGACAATGGGAGAAAGTGGTGATCCCATAGCTATGCCGCTTGTTTTTTCATAGAATTCACCTTGATAGCTAAACAATGTGGACCAGAGACACACCTCTACTATCTTTTCTATTTTTGAGTATATCACTTCATTAACAATCTGGATGGCTTCATCTAGTGGGATTTTGGTGAATAGGGAGACAACATCGAAGTTAATAGGGTTTTCCTTGGGTTTTATTTTCTCATTAATGATTTTGATGAAATCATTAGAGTTCGTAATGGAGTCTGTATGTCCTACTAGGGGGCTAAGGAATTTTGCTACATACTTGGCCAGTTCGTAAGTGGGTGAGCCTATTGTATTTACTATAGGTCTAAGAGGAGCCCCGTCTTTGTGAATTTTAGGTAGCCCATAGATTCTTGGGTAATCTCACTATTCGGGAGAAGTCATTTTTTTATTATTTCATCTAGGCTTGAGTTTTTTATAGCTAATTTGACTTCTCTCATAACCTTTGCAATAGTGTTACTGGGAAGTTTCTTGTAGCTCCCACATTGAGATAGGTGATCAATCATTATTGTGTTGTAATCTACTTGATTCATTACTAATGTGGTAATTGAAATTTTAAATGCGTTTGTCTTAAAGAATGGGATTGGGGCTCTCACAGACCATAAAGCAAAAAAAAGACTTGGTAAGAAGAAACAAGGAGTTATCAGTTTTCAGTTAAACCTTTCTAGTAAAAGAGGTGGAATAATTGGATGAAGGACTTGATAAAGAAAAAGAAGGATGTGATCAGCATAAACTTACTATGATGGTCTCTCGGCATTTTCACTTTCTTGTTGATGTCCTTTTATCATTTTCATCAATGGTTACAGGAACCATCTCAACTATTTCTTTCCCTTCATTGGTCAGTTTATCGATAGCTTTCTTGAACCATTCTTCAATGTAACTTTTCATTGGTGCCACATTGATTTCATGTTGGATTTTGATATTGAACATCTTTCCCTCCAAGTCTCTCAGATTAAGGGAAATGCCATGTAATGCTTCTTCAATATCCTAATTTTTCATGGAGTAGTCCACTGGCCAATTGTCTATGTCATCCTCATTATATTCAAGTATGCCATAGAACTTTTCAATTGACAACCCTTTAAATATCTCAACTTGCTCATCAAATTGTTGCTTTGTTAGGATCAACTTGGGATCTTGGACTTTGTTAGTGCTTCCAGCTATGTCTACCTCTATGAGTCTTTTGAATAGTTCCTCCCTCTTTGATATGGCTTGGTTGCATGTTTGAACAATGTTATTCAATATTTTTATCTCTTCTTTCCAACATGCGTTCAATCGTTTAATATGACTTGAAGAGGGAAGATCCTCCTCTCTACTCCTTATCTTTGTCATGTTGGAAACTTTAACACCAAAGGGTACCACAACATCAAGGTAAAAAACTTCTTCATTTTTTAGGTTGGATTGCAAAAACTCATGAAAGGCATGCGCCCTCGAGACAAAAGAAATCATGTTTTTTGAAATTTCCCAAGCTTCTATGATAAATGCCATTCTTTTCTTGATATTATTCTCCACAGAGTTGTTGGTTTATGTAAGTAAGCTTTAGGATCCTTTTAATTTAGAACCAGGCATGGTGGGTCTAGCAATTGCCAAAGGGATGGAAAGGAGTGGAAGAGGCATTATGGTCTCTTCCAGTTCCTTAATCCTCTCCTTTAACTTTGTATTTTCTTCTTTGAGACCACTAATGGAGTTGTCCAATTCATTGTTGGTTTCTCTATAGATTCTGGAAATCTGGGAAGGCCACATATATCTTAGGTTAACCTTTGAACGATATTTTCCTTTTTTATTCTTCACATCACTCTTATCAATAATTAATTTGTTAGATTAACTATCAAATATAGGGCTCTAAAATACAAATGACTCTTCTTCATCAAAGGTCTCATTCTCAATAATTTCCAAAGACAATTTCTGGTGGGTCGTTCCTCCTAGTCGATCAATGTTAGGAAACATTTTCTTGATGTCAGCCTCGAACTCCATAAATTCAAGGGAGAAGTTCTTGATGTCACTTTCGAGGTGATGTTCTTTGTCCTCTTGTACAATATTCTTCCTCTTCTTCCTCAAAGGAATTTTATGTGAGCTCTCAATTTTTCCCAGAGGGGGGTTCTTTTCTCCTCCTCTACCTGAACTATTGTTGATCACTTTTCTAGATGGGTGGGTCGCTGGAGCACTGCTCTAATATTTTGTAGTCTTAGGAGTACCATTTGGAGACCAAACACTCTTCTCGCTGGGACCCTTTCCTTTATTTTTGTATAATTTATTGGTATTGACTATCATCTCCAAGTCGCCATCATTGTGAGTAGAAACACCCAAGTTATTAACTTCTTCTTAATGCAGGAGCATCTCAAGCAAGCCAGCGTGGAGGCATCGGACAACTGGACCAGCCTGCACAAATTTTGAAATTCCCTTGAAGTTAATGCGCCAACCTTAAATGAGACAATTAAATGATGGCGCACTTGTAAAATGTAAACAGACCTTGAGCGATCTACTCTCGTCCTTAGTAGATAGAGGCATTTATAATAGTAAATGTAAAGTAGATAGAATTCAATTCTAGATTAGATAGTTTTAGAGCACAAGAGGGAAACGGGATATAGACACCCTCATTGTACATTGTAACATTAGTAGGCAACATTATTGAGAAGAGCATAGAGGAGAAGCAGAGAGATGTGTAGCAGATTCCATGTATAGAAGTTCTGAATTAATACAAAGAAAAATGTGATTCAGACTCATGGTGTTCATATATTCTCTGTGTATGCATCTTTAAATGTCATGCTCAAGAATGTTTTACTCTTTCTGTCACGCAATTGCTTTTATGCTATGTATGAATGATTTCTTGTTGAATGTTTGAAATCTGAGAGAGAGAGAGAGAGTAAGGGAATTTAGTTTCAATTGTTTCTCTATCTGAGAAAGAGTTCCTGCAAGGAGTGCAGTTGAAGTGTCTGCAAGGAGTGCATCGACAATTTGGTCAGAGGTTTGTCTCTGAAAGCTCAGGATAGATAGTTTTTGTTCTCATTTGCACAGAAGTGCAGTCAGGCACAGGAGCCATGCAAGGAGTGTGCAGGCTGAGTGAAGTCTCAGAGTTGCGATCCTGAGCAAAGAATTTAGAGATTGCTACGACAGGAGTGTCTAGGGTCGAAGGGATTCAAACACTTGAAAGTGCTTGAAAATATGCTACAAGGAGTGCATGCAAGTGTTTTTCTAAAAGACGCATAGTCGTGGAAAGTTCAGAAGGATCGGAAGTCTTCAAAGACGTTGAAGGAACACAAAGAGACCAAGCTTTGAAAGTTTAAAGAGGGCGTAGCGACGTCGGAAAGCAGGGGGACGAGCTCTCAGAGGAAGAGACGGACGGTCAGAATTCTCGGTGGAGAATCTATGAAGTCCCGTGAGCCGTCAGATCTCACAGAGAAGCAGGGGAGTTAAGGTGAAAGCGTCAAAAGGTTCTAAGCTCAGGGGGAGTAGGACCATAGATCCAAGCCACAAGAGCCATTGGATTTACACGCAAATACTTGTATCGGGTTTTCATGGGTGGAAGTCCCGTAAACCTTGCAATGGGAATCACAATATTCTGAAATGCGAAGTCCCAAAGGCTAAGAGAACGGTGTGGGAGCCACAGAGGAGTCAGCAAGTGGACAGGTGGTGCATTATCGAGACAGATTCAAACTCCGTTGACCATTTCAGAGTTTCGTGGAGTGAAGTTCTGAATTCATTGCATTAGGATTCACGATATTGCAAAGTCTGAAGTCCCGAAGGAGGAAAGGGGCGTTGAAAAGTCAAAGCTCGCGAGTGTATCAGAGTTTCAGCAAATCGGGATTCGGGAATAGCGGGAACAAGTTACTCAACACCGCGACTACCGAAATCGTGATAAGGAAAAATCCCGAAAAGGAAGGAGGGAAATTCAGCGTTGACTGTTTTGGGTTTCGGGGATTCGAGAGACCAACGCTTGACCACCAGATTCGCGAAGGTGCAAAGTCTGATCTCCCCAATGAAAAGAGGGGATCCCGTGAGAGTTTGTTGTGGGTATAGATTTCTCGATAGGGAAATAGAAGAGCCATTTAAAGTTCTTCGGGCTAGTGGAAAAGGAAAGATCTTGTGTTGACATGGACCTTTCGACCTGTAGGTTGTGGAGGGAGTGTGCATCAACAACCAGTTTTGGTATCAGAGCACACAAAGGTTCTTTTCTTTCTATAACAGAGAAGAAAGAGAATTCACCATGCCACCAAGGAGAAGGGATAGGCAAACCCCCGATCCACCAGAGGAGAGGGAAATGCTGAGAAGAAGAGGTAGGTAGATGACTAATCCATCCATGGAGAGAGAGATGCGTGATCTATGAGCCAGACTTGAAGACATGGAGACAACAAAAAGGCATACAGTCAGTGCTGGGGATCTTAGTGATTCTGAAAGAGAGATTGAGGCTGAACATGAAGAATAAGTTGCAGTATAAGATGCAACAAACAAATGCTTGATCAGAGCTATTGCAAGAATGGCTGTAAGAGCGAAAATGGACATTCCAGTTTATGAGGGAAATCTGGATGCGAAGGAGCTTCTAGACTGGATTAGGGCTCTGGAAACATACTTTGACTATGAAGATGTTGAAGAGGACAAGAAGGTCAAGCATGCTGTCACAAGATTGAAGGGACATGCAACATTGTGGTGGTATGAGCTACAAGCTGACAGAAGTTGCAAAGGCAAGCAAAAGATCAAAATCTGGGACAGAATGATCACGAAGATGAAGGCGAAATTCATCTAGATGCAAAATATGGATGCTAAGGATCTTCTAGACTGGATTAGGGCTCTAGAAACATACTTTGATTATGAATATGTCGAAGAGGACAAGAAGGTCAAGCATGCTGTCACAAGATTGAAGGGACATGCAACATTGTGGTGGGATGATCTACAAGCTGATAGAAGTTGCAAAGGCAAGCAGAAGATCAAAATCTGGGACAGAATGATCACGAAGATTACCAGATTACTCTATTCAAGAGAATGCAGAACCTGAGACAAAAGCTGATGACAGTGAAAGAATACACTGAAGAATTCTATAAGCTGAACATCAGGGTAGGTCATCGGGAAAGCGATGATGAAAAAGTTGCCAGATACATGAATGGCCTGAGATATGGCATTCAAGATGAGATGAGCATGGTAACCATCCGAACAGTGTAAGATGCTTATCAGATGGCTCTGAAAGTGGAAGAGAAGTTGAGCGGAAAGCAGGGTTAGAGGGGTCGAGGCAGAAGTCAGCCCAGAGGCAAATTAGTTGCCTAGGATAAATATCAAAAGCCCAAGGAGGACTGGAAGAAACCTCAGACTGAAACTGAGAGAGGTGGAACCTCACAGTGAGGGAAATATGCTAAACAGAGAGGGCAGCATACTGGACAAAGAGGAGATTATGCTGATAACAATACTTTTCCTCATACTAGAGGTAGAGGAAGAGGAAGAGGTGGAGTAATAACATGCTTCGCATGTGGAGAGAATGGGCAAAAGTCTTACGAGTGTCTAAATAAAAAGAAAGAGAGTGGAGAAACTCACATTGCCGAGGCGCAGAGACGAGATGTTGAGGCAGAAGACGCTGAAGGTGGAAGATCGTTGGTGATGCGAAAATCTCTTTTGACACTAGAGAAGGAGGTGGAGAGTTTAGTCCAAAGAACTAGAATTTTCCGGACTGCTTGCAAGACCAAGGACAGGGTATGCAAGGTCATTGTAGACAGTGGTAGCACAGATAATGTCATTTCTATGGAGATGGTAGAAAAGCTGGAGCTGGAGACGATTGATCATCCAAGCCCATATAGAATTTCGCGGCTACAAAAATGACATCAGGTAATTGTCACTAAACAATGTTTAGTTGAATTCAAGATAGGAGGATATAATGATAAGATACTCTGTGATGTTATTCCCATGGATGTTTTTCATCTATTTTTGGGTAGACCATGGCAATATGATAGGAATGTGATTCATGATGGGAGAATGAACACATACACCCTAGAGAAGAATGGGAGAATTCACATGTTTCTTCCAATTAAGGATAAGGAGGTAAAAATGGAAGTAAGCAACACTGTACTTCTCATGAGTGGGAAGGAACTTCTTACAGAGATCAAGAAGAAGGAGGATCCACAATTCATAGTGGTCAAGAAACCAAAGATTATTTTGACCAGCACCAGCGTGGATGATTTAACAGAAGAAATTCAGGAACTGCTGGAAGAGTTCGCTGATATAGTAGTGAACGAATTACCTCATTCGTTGCCACCAATCAGAAGTGTGAGTCATCACATTGATCTCATACCAGGAGCCATTTTTCCAAATAAATCCGCGTACAGATTGATGCTGCAAGAGAATGAAAAGGTCAAAAGACAAGTCCAGGAGTTGTTGGATAAAGGATTGGTCAGGGAAATCTTGAGTCCATGTGTTGTTCCAACAGTACTCAGTCCGAAGAAAGACGGAGGCTGGAGGATGTGTACTGACTCGAAGGCAATTAATAAGATAACCATCAAGTACATATTTCCATTGCTGAGGATGGATGATCTGATGGATTGCTTGAGTGGAGCAAAGTATTTTTCAAATATTGATTTGAAAAGAGGTTATCATCAAATCCGCATGAGAGAAGGTGATGAGTGGAAGACAACATTCAAAACCACCGAAGGGTTGTATGAATGGCTTGTTATGCCATTTGGCTTAACAAATGCACTGAGTACCTTCATGAGATTGATGAACGAAGTCCTGAGGGAGTTCATCGGAAAATTTGTCATTGTGTATTTAGATGACATACTAGTTTTCAGTAAAACAGTGGCAGAGCATCTGAAGCATTTGGCTACAATGATGCAGAGGTTACAGCAGGAGAAGCTATTAATAAACATGAATAAATCTTCCTTCATGAAGATAGATCTCATTTACTTGGGATTTTTTTATTTCTGCAGATGAGTTGAGGATGGATCCAGATAAGGTGGAGGTAATTAAGAATTGGCCATCACCGAAGAATACCTTTGAGGTGAGAAGTTTTCACAGATTGGCTAGTTTCTACCGAAATTTCATCAGGAATTTCAGTGGAATTAGTGCAGTAATGATGGATACAGTGAAGAAAAGACACAAGTCTTTTCACTGGATAGAAGAGGCTGAGAAAAGTTTTAATCTGTTGAAGAGGAAGATTACGGAACAACTAGTTTTGGTGTTGCTGGATTTCCGAAAGACATTTCAAGTGAAATGCGATGCAAGTGGGTTTGCAATAGGAGCAGTCTTGAGCCAAGAAGACATGCCGATAGCATACTTCAGTGAGAATCTGAATGAAGCAAAAGTGAAATACTCCACTTATGATAAGGAGTTTTATGCTATCATACAGGCATTGAAGAAATGGAGACATTACTTGATCCCGAAAGAGTTTGTCTTATACAGTGATAATCATGCATTGCAGTTTGTGACTCAATAGGAAAAGTTGAATCAGAGGCATGTCAAATGGGTTGAGTATATGCAGAATTTCACTTTTGTGATTAAACATATTTCTGGTACTGCTAACAAAGTTGTTGATGCTTTGAGTAGGAAGTGTTTGCTATTGCAGGAGTTCAAAGTCAAAACGTTGGGTTTTGATAATCTCAGGAACATGTACAAAGATGATCAAGATTTTAAGGAATCATATGAAACAGCTGAGAATCCAATTCTTAGGGATAGAATCCAATGGAACGAATACATGATCCAGGAAGGATTACTATTTAAAGGTAATCAGCTGTGTATTCCGAAAGGATCCATGAGGGAGAACTTGTTGAAGGAAAAACACAGTGGAGGATTGGCAGGGCACTTTGGTCATGACAAGATGTTTTGCAAAGCTGAATGAGTCATATTTTTGGCCAGGAATGGAAGCAGATGTCAAGAGATTCGTAGACAGATGCATAATTTGCTAGCATTCAAAGGGAAGGAGACAGAATGCGGGGTTTTATCAACCATTTCCCATACCAGAAAGGCCATGGGATGCAATTAGCATGGATTTCATATTGGGTTTGCCAAGAACGCAAAGAGGTTTTGATTCAATCTTTGTGGTGGTGGATAGGTTTTCCAAGATGGCACACTTCATTCCATGTCAGAAGACCAGTGACACAACTCACATTGCGAATATGTTTTTCAAAGAAGTCATTCGACTTCACAACTTACCAAGAAGTATAGTTTCAGATCGAGACACTAAGTTCATAGGGCATTTTTGGAGGACATTGTGGAAGAAGATGGGAACTAAATTTTCATTTAGTTCAGCTTATCATAATCAGATGGATGGACAGACATAAGTGGTGAACAGAAGTTTGGGAGACTTACTGAGAAGCTTGGTGATGGAACACCACTTGTTATAACCCTAAATTGCACCACACATGCTTACCTGACATCAGGCCAACTCATATCCATTCTTTTCCAAAAACTACTGAACAACTCTTCTAAAAACTCCATTTTTAAAAGTACACGCTAGCTGGCCCACTACAGCTCGCGTGTATCTACAGTGTCCACACTAGCAGGTCCACTACAGCCTGCATGTACCTTCAGAATCATGAAAAAAAGGAAAGTTGTCAACGGGACAAAAATCTATGGGTCAGTTAACTGACACTCCCGGCCATGCATGGCCGAGGGTTCGTCCAAAACCCTAGCTCCTTCTAGCCTATAAAAGAAGGGGTAGGGGTACCATTTGGAGGAGGAAAAAATATAGCGAAGAAACCATGCCCATTTACATAATCCATTGTCCCAACCCTTTAGCCTTTCCTCATGCCAAAGGAGATTTAACGCAAAGCAGTTCAAGGACAGAAGAAGAGGAGCCCAGGATCAGGTTCAAGGAGCGATGGCCGGTCTCAGCTTTGTTGTAAGTTGATTCACTTTCAGTAATAAAAAGAATACTTTTCCCGTCCCAATGTATGAATTGTCTATGATTTGATGAATTTATGCTTGATTTCTAACCCTTGAGTATAGAAGTAGCATGCATGCATAGTTGTTATTTGTCTTGAGTGCAGGTCATCTATGGAAGGAGCAGTGCAAGCAAGTGATCAAAGCGTAATGGAGGATCTACGTCGAACACCAGTAATAAGGCTGGTGGTCCTTTTCCATGCATTTACTATGAAAGAGGGGTTTAAATCTTGGGTTGTAGGTAAAAAAGTAGTTTCTTTTCGGTCAAAATCTGCATGCAGGTCTGACCCTAGTTTACTAGTCCATAGGGTGTTTTTCCCAACAACACCATAGCTAGTGGGACCACATATTACCACAAGCAGAGTTTTCTTATAATGATTTAGTTAACAGAAGCACAGGGCAGAGTCCATTTCGGATTGTATATGGCATGTAGCCGAGAGGAATTTCTGAATTGAGGGATTCAGAATAGATTTTAACTAGGAGCACTAGTGCAGAAGAATTCGCAGAGGCGATGCAGGAACTTCACAGTAAGGTGAAGGAGTGACTGCAGAGTTCGAACCAGGAGTATAAGCATAGAGCAGATCAACACAGAAGACAACTTCAATTCAAGGTTGGTGACTTGATTCTGGCACATTTGAGAAAGGAAAGGTTCCTGAGAGGAACATATAATAAATTGAAGATGAAGAAAATCAGACCATGTAAGGTCTTGAGAAAATTTGGGGCGAATGCTTACGAGATTGAATTACCCGATGGGATCGAAATTTCTCTGATATTCAATATCTCAGATTTGTACCCATACAAAGTTGAGGAAGCAAGAACAAATGATGAAAATTCAGAGGTTCAGTGGAAAAAGCAGATGCCAGTTGCAGATAAGCCACGGATGGAGCACATACTGGATAAAAGAGTAAGCAAGAAGACCAGGAGGAAAGAATACTTTGAATATTTGGTCAAATGGGAGGGCCATCCAGTTGAATATGCCAGCTAGGAGAGCGAAGCAGAGATACAGAGGCATGGACAGACCATGCACGAACTCATGGATAGGATCCCATGAAAATTTTCAAGCGAGGGAGTATGATGTAGGAGCATCTCAAGCAAGCCAACGCGGAGGCATCAAACAACTGGACCAGCCCGCACAAATTTTGAAATTCCCTTGAAGTTAATGCGCCAACCTTAAATGAGACAATTAAATGATGGCGCACTTGTAAAATGTAAATGGACCTTGAGCGATCCACTCTCATCCTTAGTAGATAGAGGCATTTATAATAGTAAATGTAAAGTAGATAGAATTCAATTCTAGATTAGACAGTTTTAGAGTGCAAGAGGGAAACGGGATATAGACACCCTCATTGTACATTGTAACATTAGCAGGCAACATTATTGAGAAGAGAATAAAGGAGAAACAGAGAGCTGTGTAGCAGACTCCATGTATAGAAGTTCTGAATTAATACAAAGAAAACTATGATTCAGACTCATGGTGTTCATATATTCTATGTGTATCCATCTTTAAATGTCATGCTCAAGAATGTTTTACTCTTTCTATCATGCAATTTCTTTTATGATATGTATGAATGATTTCTCATTGAATGTTTGAAATCTGAGAGAGAGAGGGAGTAGGGGAATTTAGTTTCAATTGTTTCTCTATCTGAGCAAGAGTTCCTGCAAGGAGTGCAGTTGAAGTGTCTGCAAGGAGTGCATTGACAAGGTGTTCATAGGTTTGTCTCTGGAAGCTCAGGATAGATAGCTTTTGTTCTCATTTCCGTAGAAGTGCAGTCAGGCACAATAGCCATGCAAGGAGTGCGCAGGCCGAGT
The DNA here is from genome assembly GCA_009831015.1 of Picea engelmannii. NCBI lineage: Eukaryota > Viridiplantae > Streptophyta > Pinopsida > Pinales > Pinaceae > Picea > Picea engelmannii. The sequence goes on from ML776963.1 coordinate 1,201,580, forward strand.
GAAGTCTCAGGGTTGCGAGCCTGAGCAAAGAATTTAGAGATTGCTACTGCAGGAGTGTGCAGGGTCGAAGGGATTCAAACACTTGAAAGTGCTTGAAAATCTTCCGCAAGGAGTGCGTGTAAGTGTTTTTCTAAAAGACGCAGAGTCATGGAAAGTTCAGAAGGATCAGAAGCCTTCAAAGACGTTGAACGAAGGCAAAGAGACCAAGCTTTGAAAGTTTAAGGAGGGCGTAGTGACGTTGGACAACAGGGGGACGAGCTCTCAGAGGAAGAGACGAACGGTCGGAATTCTCGGTGGAGAATCCACACACAAATACTTGTATCAGGTTTTCGTGGGTGGAAGTCCCATAAACCTTGCAAAGGGAATCGCGATATTACAAAACACAAAGTCCCTAAGGCTAAGAGAATGGTGTGGGGGCCACGAAGGAGTCAGTGAGTGGACAGGTGTCGCATTATCGACACGGAGTCAAACTCTGTTGACCATTTCGGAGTTTCGTGGAGTGAAGTTCCGAATTCATTGCATTAGGATTCTCGATATCGCGAAGTCCGAAGTCCCGAAGGAGTAAAGGGGTGTTGAAAAGTCAAATCTCACGAGTGTATCAGAGTTTCGGGAAATTGGGATTCGGGAATCATGGGAACAAGTTACTCGACACCGCGACTGTCGAAATCGCGATAAGGAAAAATCTCGAAAAGGAAGGAGGGAAGGTTAGTGTTGACTGTTTTGGGTTTCAGGGATTCGAGAGACCAACGCTTGACCACCAGATTCACGAAGGTGCGAAGTCCAATCTCCCAAGTGCAAAGAGGGGATCCCGTGAGAGTTTGTTGTGGGTGTAGATTTCCCAATTGGGAAATAGAAGATTCGTTTAGAGTTCTTCGGGCCAGTGGAAAAGGAAAGATCATGTGTTGACGTGGACCTTTCAACCTGCAGGTTGTGGAGGGATTGTGCGTCAACAACCACTTCTTCTCCTAGAACAATATGGATAAGTGAATTGCTAAATCCCACTGCTGACATATGTTCCACAAAAATTCCATTAGGGACAAACCATTTTATCCTTTAAACATACTTGATATTCATATTGTGGAAGTGGTTTGCAAATTCATTGATTTTGTTCATATTTCTGAATACAAAGTCCCGAATTTTTCAAGGAAAGGGTATGAATTGATTTTTTCGTTTCTCATGAAAAAAGTGCAGCCAGAAATTATATTTCCTTGCCACTTATGTAATAAACATTCTATTGGATAAATTAAATGGAGGAAAGGAGGGATTTTCCTTAGCACCGAAAATCCTGATAACATTGTAATTTTCTATTTTCTCCAATGTCTCCTTTTTTTCCAGTAATTTACTTGCCTGGGAAAATATTCTGGGTGTATCTTTTCCAAACAAAAATCCTTTAAAACCCGAGACAAAGTCATTGAAAACTTCATAAAAATGCAAGGAAGATTTATGCCTCCACAACGCTTGGTACCAAAAGGTCACCGGGACAAATTCACAATTCACCTTCTTGTAGATAAACAATTTAGGAAATTGACATTAATGTGCTATCGCAAATACCAAATAAGAGGCCATAAAAAATTTCTTATATTTTTTGTATTGTGACAATTGGGAAGATATTTCAATGGAAATCAGTTTTCCCCAATCAAAAATGGATTTCCCTTTGACAGTAAAAGATAGGATATAAAGAATCATATGAGAAATACTGGCGGTACTTTCTTGGCCTGTCACCCTAGTGAATAACCAAGCAATTTACTGAAAGGGGTTTTTGAATGATTTGACTTGCAACCTAGTGATATCTTCAGGGATGGCCATGATATTCTCCAAGAATTCAGGGAAGAGGTTCTAGCCGTTGTCACGATTTTAGAAGTCCCTACAATCTTTACCTTTGAAAGTGAGTGTTGGCTCTGGGAGATTTAACATTTTACGAAACACTTTAGGTGAAAGAGATACGGGAGAATGGTCTTGAAGTTGAATAATCCACTGACTTGGTATATATTTCTCAGTGAACTAGGAAACCAGTTCCTTGCAGTCGAAGAACTCAGGAACACAACTTGCATGAGCAATTCTGAATGTCCAGATTAATTCCTTTTGACCAGAAAGGGATGAATAGTAAGAATATGCTCTAGACCACTGAAAGTTCTGATCCTCATGTCCAAAAATGTTCAAAGTATATTCATAGAACTGTTGTCGAGCTTCTGCTGCCATAAGTTGATGAGAGCATTCTTTTAATCCAGATAATATTTGAAATGAGTGCTTGAGAGAGATAATATAATCTTCCACAAATCGTGCTTTAATGTGGTTTAATAAGAAATATCCTCGATCTCTTCTCTTATTAATGATGATATTTACAGAACCTTCATGATGAGTTATTAGAATTAAACCATACCAAATTCATATTGGGAAAAGCGTGAAGGTGGCGAGGACGGAGGAGAGAGATTAGGATTTGGGAATTTTGTGAACCCGCCAACCTAGGAACCCATGAACCCACCATTGCGAAAGGTCAAAAATTGGCTAAGTGTTGTAATGTGGTCAGTCAGACTCAATATAGGAGAGATGAGATACTTAGGAGCTCAGGGATCCCGATGGTCAAAATGTAGATTGCAAATCTTTTGGGTGCAAAATGTATATCACAGAACATGGGATATGGAAGCTTGAACCTGTGAACCTGCGACTGCAGAAAAGACTAAGTATAGGATAATGTGGAGGTCAGTCAGACTCATGATATGGGATTATGTATCAAGATGAGGATCCGTAAGTCCTCCAACCCACGAACCCATCGTTTTCGGAAAAAACGACTAAGTATAGTAACTAGAAAGGGAGAATAGAAGGGAGAAAAGAAAAGGGGAATTCAGGTAAGTATAGAAGAGGGAAAAGAAATGGAAAAAATAAATTGGGAAAATAGAAAAGGGGATGGAAATTTCTAAAGAGGGAATTGATCTCAACAATTGGCTCCAATTGTGGGATGATAACCCTGTGTGGGTTGTCAAGAATCCAAAATATTTATGACCAGGTTCTTGCGTCTATTGGACTATGGAGTCAGAGTAAGAATATACAAACTGAAAAATAAAATTATGTACAATGAGAATTAGAAAGTATTAGGAGAAGAAACCTTTCAAATGTTTCTCACTAATAGGCAACATTAATCTTTTACCCTTCATGTCTTAAAGCATATAGGAGTTAAAACCCAGGATCTTTTTGATGACGTAAGGTCCAATCCAGAGCGCTTTGAACTTTGTATGCATCGACGGTTTCTCCTTGGCCTTGTTCCAAATTAACACCAACTCTCCTTTCTGGAAATTTTTTACAATTTTTCTCTGATCAAACTATATTTTGACACTTTGTTGCCTTTGAGAGGCTCGATTAAGGGATTTTCGTTGCTCTTCTTCCAATTTTAACAATTGGTCAATCTTCCTTTGGATTGGTGAACTCTCTTCTGTATCTTTGGTATTAACCACAGAAGTCAATGCATTGAGCTCGTGGTTAATCAACATTTTCGATTATTTCCCATAAACCAATGTAGAAGTGGACATCCCAGTGCTGTCCTTTGGATTCATTTTTCTTTCCCACAATGCATCAATCAGCTTCAGATGCCAATTCCTTTGGTTCTTGTCAATGGTTTTCTTTAGTATATGAACAAGTGTTTTATTTGTGGATTCATTAAGGCCATTACCTTGTGAATAATAATTCAATGATTGACCCATGATAATGCCATATTCTCCACAAAACTATGTAAACTTTGACCCGATGAAAATCAAACCATTATCTGTGATAAATTTATCCGAGACATCAACTATCGACAGAATATTATCTTTGAGGAACTTAATTAGCTCTTCAGAATCATCCATCTTTAATTCCACTGCTTTTGTCCATTTCGTGAAATAATTTGCAGTCGTGAGAATGTACATATGTCCCTTGCTAGAATTTGGATTAATTCGACTAAAAAAATCAAGTCCCCATTGGGAGGAAGGTTGTTCTACAATTATGGGTTGTAAAGGCATCGTGGATCTCTTAATTTTTCCTGAAAACTGCTGGCATGATACACACTTCCTTATTGTGGCATACGAGTCTCTGAATATTGATGCCCAATAGAATATATCCCTTATTATATTGTGGGCAGTTGCAGTAGGTGAAAAGTGTCCACTGCATATTTCTTCATGGAATTCTCTCATTAGTTCTTGGGATTGATTTTCATCAATGCATCTTAGTAGTGTACCATCATAATTCCTCCTGAACAATATATTAGCGATCAACAAATATTGATTTTCCTTCATCTTCAGTGTTCTTCGCTCCTTGGGGTTCATGGTGATAGGAAATTACCCAGACCTTAAGTAGAATATAATATCTATGTACCATTCTGAATCAACTAATGGTTCTCCTACTGAAATTGAAATCATTCCATCCATATAATCAATATTCACGATGAGATTGCATAAACCTTGTCCTTTGATAGCCTTTAAAGTTTTAATCGCAATATCATATTCTTGTATCTTTGCCAACCAGTTGGCCCATTTTCCTTCTCTCAATTGTTGATTCAAAAGCATCTTCACTGGCGATGAGGGAACATAGGCAATAACATGGGAGTTCAATATGTACATCTAAAAATGTGCTACCTCTTTTACAAGAGCCAGGGATTTCTTTTCCAGTTCTGAATACCTCAAGTCATAGTCATGTAGGGTTTTTCTCATGAAACTTATTAGGAGTTCTTCACCTTTGGTATTCTTTTGAGTAAGAACATATGCAAGAATTATCTCTGTAGAAAATGAATAGATGATGAAATCTCTTTGAAAATATGGACTAATGAGGAATGGAACTGTGGTGATTTCTCCTTTGATATTATTGAAAGCCTCTTGAGTATCCACTATCCATTCTAAACTATGATCCCTTTTTAGCAACAACTTGATCGGGTTTACGATACTTGCATAATCAGGAACAAACCTTCACACAAAATTGATCTTGCCTAAAATGATTGGACTCCCTTCTTGGATGTTGGGGGGTTGAGATCATTTATTTCTTTAAATCTTTTTGGATCTATATAAATCCCTTCCTTGCACACAATGTGGCCCAACAATTTTCCGTGAGTTACAACTAACAATCATTTCTTTGGATTTAGAGAGACATAATATAATCTACATCTTTCAAAAACTTTTCTCAAATGATGGATATGATCACCCATTGTTTTTTAATGTAGTGTCAAGTCATCTTGATAGTCTGCCATAAATTTTCCGATCAACCCGCTAAATTCATGAGACATGGCCCTTTGGAATGTAGCTCCAACATTCTTCAAACCAAATGGAATTCTATCATATGCATATGTCTCCCAAGGTGTGATAAATGTTGTGTTTTCCCTATCTTCCTCAACCACCAAGACTTGGTTATGTCCATAAAAACCATCCAACATGGACATAGAGGCTGATCTAGTGACTTGTTGGAGAAGGAACTCCATATTAGGTAAAGGAAAGTTATCCTTTATGCTTGATTTGTTAAGATCTATGAAGTCAATACACATCCAGATTTCCCCGGTATTTTTTACTACAATCACAGGATTTGAAATCTAGTCGGAGTGTCTAATGGGATAAATTATTCTTGCCTTCTTCAATTTCTATAATTCAATATTTACCAGAGGTTTGAGTTTGGGATTCATCATCCTTATTTTTTTCCTTACAATATTTTCTTCCTCCCTCAAAGGAATGATATGCCGGAATATAGTTTTACGTAATATTTCAAATCATCATAGGTCCAAGAGAACACATCAATGTATTATTTAAATAAGGAAACATACTGATCAACTTCCTCAGTGATGAAATCAACTCTCAAGTTGACATGTTTTAGGGAACTGTCAGTTCCAATATTGACTTTTATTGTCTCTTGCACTTTTTGAATTGAAACTTATTGGAGGAGACTCTTAGCATGATCATATTTCGTAAAAAGAGATTCAGATTCTATACAATATTTGGGGACAACATATGGGTGATCATCTTCATCATCATCATCGTTCAACAAAAACAATTCCAGTTGTTCATTGTTCTTAAATACTTGCAAATATTCAATGTTATTAGGCACAGATGGTCGGACATCTATTTCTACTTGGAAAGACATTTTTCTTTGGATATCGTCTGGGTTTGACAATGAGGCCGCCAAGGCTAATGAATATTCCTTGTGATTCTTGTCCCTTGGAATGAAATAAATGTTGAAGGATATAAAATATTCCATCAATTCGTTATCCCTTTTGAAATATAACTTAAGTCTTTCCTTTTTTATTTTATACCTCTGGGTAACTTAATTGATCACCAACTCTGAGTCACTAGTTATAATTAGATGTTTTATTTTAATTTCTTGTGCAAGGATAATCCCATGAATCAAGGCTTCATATTCTACCTCATTATTAGTGCATGAAAATTTCAGTCTAATAGCATGCAGATGCACAACCTTATTTAGACTCATAAGAACAATCCCAACTCCATTCCCAGAGCTTGAACAAACTCCTTCAAATCACATCCTTTAATAGCCTTCGAACATACATTCTTGATTCTTCGTGTCTTGCACTTTCTCTGGGATTTCACTATGTTCCATGTCTAGGATAACATAGTTTCCAATCCCGACATCTATATAATCCTCCATCAATTCATTGTCTTTCTTCTTGAAAGAGAAGGGTTTTCTAGGTTCACAGGGGAATTTAATCATTTCTCCTTCCTTTCCTGGCAACATCATACAACTTCCATCATTCATTATATATATCCCCCGATCATATATGTCCAGTCTCTTCCCAACACAAATCTATATGCTGGAGGAAGGTATACCACAATAATATTGAAAATTGTAATGATATGGGGGGTTGTCATAATCCAAGCATAAAAGTCCTTGATTTCTCTAGAAGCTGGCACTTTTCTATAGTCAATTTCCTATATACTTTCACCGGTTTCATAATACTCGGTGCAACTCATGCCCAATGCCTCCATGACCGCCAGTGGCATCATATTATTTGTCGTGCCCATGTCAACTAAACAATTATGTAGTGAAACATCATGATTTTCAATTGAAATGTAAAAGGGCGTAATTTTACCTCTCGGCTTGGAAGTTGACTGGCTTGGGCTTTGTTTTGGACTGGTAACAACAACTTCTTCTCTTTCAGATGGATTTTCCAACAATTTAAATTTTTTTTGTCTTTGCTGGGGAATCTTCACCACTTCTGTAAAGGAAAAAGGTATCCTTAATTTACTCAAATATTCTACGACATTATATGTCATTTGAGTGGATTTTGATATCATGCGTTTCCTTTTACTTCTAATGCTATCTACCACTTTCTCATTTGTTTTTTCTTCTTCTTTTTCTTTTTGGTTCTCTTTGTGAGAATCGCCTTTATTTTTTGGTCTATTTACATATCCTCTTGTTTAGGCGACATTTTCTTGTTATTTGGGATCTTTGTCGCCCTCTTCAAATATATACAAGGACATCTTGCATCTGTCCCTTTGAAAAGTTTTAGAACTTTCATCAAGTGAGTAATAATTCTCTTGCTCAATTATTTTCTCATCATACGCATCATCCAGGACAATGACATTGGGAGTAGGATGTCTCATAACTCTTGGTCTTTACAGATTATTTTTGTTCTCAAGACTCACTTTGTTTTCTTGGGGAGGGTTCATTCTTTTCTCTGGGATTAGAATTCTTGGATTTGCCACATAATTGTCTCCCCTTCTCAGTCTCATTATCTCATTATGCATTTGCTTAATAGTTCAATTCATATGTGCAATTTCAATTATTTTCTTAGTTTCTTGTGCCGCCACAGGGTCAACCTTTACATCATGTATGGTTCCATTGAAAAATACTCCTCCCATTGTTTGGTTTTGAGTCGATCGATGCTTGAATTATTCTTTCTTTATTGAACTGGAAGCTCCTTGATTATCAATATTTAATCCTCTTGGATACCTTTGTACTTTTCCCAGTATAATGTCGGGGTTGACAACCGTTTCAATCATAATTTCTTCTATCTTAGTGGATTTATTCATTGCCTCCTCCAATATATCCATTTGGGATGATCTGATAACATATTTCACATTTGGGGGCATTGCATTCTTATAACAACTGAGAATGACTAGGTCATTTGGTATTTTATCTTCTGCAATCCTACTCAAGGTTTTATTGAACTTGAAATTAAAATCTTGTATCCTTTCATTCTTCCTCAAACCAATCTAGGTGAAATCAGTGAGAATGGTATGATAATAAATTGGATGGGAAAACATAGTTAGGAACATAGCTTCAAGGTCATTAAATGAGTGAATTGATCTATTGGGCAATGTTGTATACCATTCATATGCTCTTCCTAACAAGGTTTGCAGAAAAATCCTTACCATGACATCGTCATACTCAACACGGTGAAAATCACAAACATCAAGAATAAAGAGTTTCTTGCTTTTACTTTTGGTAATGGGTCCCTTGTATTCATCCAGCTTCAATCTAGACCTTATTCTTGTGCTGCTCTAGCTAGCCTTTGATTTCTTTGGTATTGTCTCTCTTCTCTCCTCTGTCTCCAAAGGATTTCTCTTTCTTCTTCTTGGATTAAGATTTTCTAGGACCTTTGTAACTCTTCTCAGGTCTCGACTTTTTTTATTACCAGATTGTATAACTATTGCAAGATGCTTCATTGATTGTTCAATCCAATTTCTAAGCAGGGCTGATCAACCTAAGGAAAAGTCATATATTTTTTCAAAAAATGATGGATCAAATTTCAAATATTCAGTTCATTCCGTAGTATGGTAGCCAAAAATGTTGACGCTTGTTTCTGTTAGGACCAAAACGACAAAACCACGAGGATGTAAATCCCCCTGTGTTTTTATAGAGGTGGTACTCCTCTTTATATTTTCTTGGGATTTCTATATATTCAAAATGTGGGACTTGACAAGAGTCCATCATAGTAATTCAAAGAAACATAAATATTGCGAGAAGATAAAATGATTTTTTTTTTGTTTTCTTTTTTAAAGAAAATTCCTGAGAAAGGACAAGGAATCACACACTTCACACATTTAAAGGAAATAAGAAATTTTTTCTCACATCCATCATAGTTTAAGATAAATATTTATGATCACATAAAATAAAAAAGAAGATGATCCGCATGTATAAGAGGACTTTAACAGAGTGGACACATGGACAACTCAAATACAGATAATGATATATCAACCTCAAAAACTTTATATTCTGAAAACATGGTTACAAAGGAGAGTCAATATTGTTCCCAAAGTAGTTCTCTTGAAATTTTTAAAAAATATATAGTTTGTTACATATTTTTTGAAATTATAAATGTGTTTGTCTTAAAGTTTGGGATTGGAGCCCCCACAGACCATAAAGAAAATAAATACAAGAAATAATATTTTAGAAAGAAGATGGTGGATGGTAGAAGAAAATAAAGATCTGGTAAGAAGAAAAAAGGAGTTATCAGTCTTCGGCTAAACCTTTCTAGTGAAACAGGTGGAATAACTAGATGAAGGAATTGATAAAAAAAAAGGATGTGATCAACATAAACTTAATATGATGGCCTCTCGTCATTTTCACTTTCTTGTTGATTTCCTTTTATCGTTTTCATCAATGGTTATAGGAACCGTCTCAACTATTTATTTTCCTTCATTGGTTAGTTTATCGATATCTTTCTTGAACCATTCTTCGATGTAACTTTTCATTTTGATGTTGAACAACTTGCCCTCAAAGTCTCTCAGATCAAGGGAAATTCCATGTAATGCTTCTTCAATATCTTGACTTTTCATGGAGTAGTCCACTGGCCAATTTTTTGTGCCATCCTCATTATATTCAAGTATTCCATAGAACTTTTCAATGAACAACCCTTTAAATATCTCAACTTGCTCATCAAATTATTGCTTTGTTAGGAACAATGAGTTGAGGATCAACTTGGGATATTGGACTTAGTTAGTGCTTCTGACTAAGTCTACCTTCGTGAGTCTTTTGAATAGTTCATCCCTCCTTGATATGGCTTGGCTACACATTTTAACAATGTTATTAAAGTCTTTTATCTTTTCTTTCCAGCATGCCTTCAACTGTTTAATCCTACTTGGAGAGGGAAGATCCTCATCTCTTCTCCTTAGCTCTGTCATGTTGGAAACTTTAACACCAAAGGGTACCACAACATCAAGGTAAAAAACTTCTTCATTTTTTAGGTCGGTTTGCAAATACTCATGAAAGGCATGCGCTCTCGAGCCAAAATAAATCATGTTTTTTTTAAATTTACCAAGATTTTGTGATCATTGCCATTCTTTTCTTGATATTATTCTCCACATAGCTCCTAGATGATGTAAGTAATATTGAGGATCCTTTTAATTTATAAATGGGCGTGGTGGGTCCAACAATTTCCAAAGGGATGGGAAGGAGTGGAAGAGGCATTAAGGTTTCTTCCAGTTCCTTAATCCTCTCCTTTAAATTTGTATTTTCTTCTTCGATACCATCAATGGATTCATCCAATGCATTGTCGATTTCTCTATGGATTCTGGAAATCTAGGAAGGCCACATATTTCTTAGGTTAACCTCTGAATGAGATTTCCATTTTTTATTCTTCACATCATTTTTCTCAATAATTAATTTCTTAGATTCATTGTCAAAGAAAACGCTCTGAAATACAAATGACTCTTCTTCATCGAAGGTCTCATTCTCAATAATTTCCAACGACGGATTCTGGAGGGTTGTGCCTCTTGGCTGATCAATGTTCATAATTTTTTTTTCGATGTCAGTCTCGAGCTCCATATCTTCGAGGAAGAAGTTGTTGATGTCACTTTTGATGTGATTTTCTTCCTCCTATTGTAAAATATTATTCCTCTTCTTCCTTAGAGGAATTTTATGTGAGATTTCAATTTTTTCTGGAGGGGGGTACTTTTCTCCTCCTCCTCCTGAACTACTATTGATCACTTTTCTATATGGGTGGGTCGTTGGAGCATTGCTACAAGATGTTGTAGTATTAGGAGTAACAGTTGGGGACTGGGCACTCTTCTCACTGGGACCCTTTACTTTCCATTTTTAAAATTTATTGGCACTAATTACCGTCTCCAAGTCGCCATCATTATGAGTAGGAATGCCCAAGTTATTATCTTCTTATTCTCCTAGAAAATTATGGATAAATGAATTGCTAAATCCCACTGCTAACATATGTTCTACAAAAATTTCGTTAGGGTCAAACCCTTTTATCCATTCAACATACTTGATATTCAGATTGTGGAAGTGGTTTGCAAATTCATCGATTTTGTTAATATTTCTGAATACAAAGTCCCAAATTTTCCAAGGCATGGGTATGAATTGCTTTTTTCGTTTCTCATGAAAAAAGTGCAGCCAAAAATTATATTTCCTTGAAACTTTTGTAATAAACATTATGTTGGATATATGACATGGAAGGAAGGAGGGATTTTCCTTAGCACCAAAAATCCTGATAACATTGTAATTTTCCATTTGCTCCAACGTCCCCTTTTTTTCCAAGAATTTACTTTCCTGGGTGGATATTCTGGGAGTATCTTTTCCAAACAAAAATCCTTTAAAAACTGAGACAAAGGCATTGAAAACTTCATAAAAATGAAAGGAATATTTGTGTCTCCACAATGCTTGGTACCAAAAGGTCACTGGGTCAAATTTACAATTCACCTTCTTGTAGATAGACAATTTAGGAAATTGACAGCAATGTGCTATCACAAATACCAAATAAGAGGCCATAAAGAATTTCTTATCTTTTTTGTATTGTGAAAATTGGGAAGATATTTCAATGGAAATCAGTTTTCCCCAATCAAAAATGGATTTCTCTTTGATAGTAAAATATAGGATATAAAGAATCATATGGGAAATACTGGCAGTACTTTCTTAGCCTATCACCCTGGTGAATAACCAAGCAATTTCCCGAAAGGGATTTTTGAATGAGTTGATCTACAATTTGGTGATATCTTCAGGGATGGAAGTGAGATTCTCCAAGAATTCAAGAAAGAGTTCCAGGCCGTTTTCATGATTTTTGAAGAAGTCACTGCAATCTTTACCTTTGAAAGTGAGTGTTGGCTCTAGGAGCTTTAATACTTTATGGAACACTTGACATGAAAGAGAGACGGGAGAATGCTCTTGAAGTTAAATAATCCGCTGACTTGGTATATATTTCTCAGGGCACCGGGAAACTAGTTCCTTGCAGTCAAAGACCTCAGGAACATAGCCTGCATGAGAAATTCCATATGTCCATATTACTTCCTTCTGAGCAAAAAGGGATGAATAGTAAGAATACTCTTTAGAACACTGAAAGTTTTGATCCTCATGTCCAAAAATGTTCTAAGTATCTCTACAGAACTATTGTCGATGTGCTTCTACCATAAGTTGACGAGAGAATTCTTTTAATCATGACAATATTTGAAATGAGCGCTTGAGAGAGATAATATAATCTTCCGCAAATCATGATTTAATGTGGTTTAATAAGAAATCTGATCGATCCCTTTGCTTATTAATGACGATATTTAGAGAACCTACATTATGAGTTATTATCATTAAACCATACTAAATGCATATTGGGAAAAGTGTAAAGGTGGCGGGGACAGATGAGAATGATTAGGATTTGGGAATTTTGTGAACCCATCAACACGGGAACCCCAAACCTGTGGTTGCGAAAGGTTGAAAATTGGCTAAGTGTTGTAATGTGGTCAGTCAAACTCAATATAGGAGAGATGAGATATTTAGGAGCTCGAGGAGTTCGATGGTCAAAATGTAGATTGCGGATCTTTTGGGTGCAAAATGTATATCACGAAACATGGGATATGAAAGCTTGATCTCGCAAAACCACGACTGCAGAAATGGCTAAGTATAGGATAATGTGGCGGTTAGTCGGACTCATGATATGGGAGTATGCATGGATATGAGGATCTACGAGTCCGCCAACCCACGAACCCATCGTTTTCAGAAAAACAACTAAGTATAGTAACTAGAAAGGGAGAAAAGAAGGGAGAAAAGAAAAGGGGAATTCAGGTAAGTATAGAAAAGGGAAAATAAATGGAAAAAATAAATTGGTAAAATAGAAAAGGGGAGGGAAATTTCAGAAGAGGGAATTGATCTCAACACGTACATATGCAAGTTGTTGGTACAACAACCCATGTCTCTATGTATTGAAGGGTTTTAAAAAAAATAGGATCTTTTCTCTTTCCTGACAAAATCCTTGGGCTCCTCAGGCCTTTCTTGGACTTTATAGGGTCTCTGTTTGTAACAACCTCCTTGTTACAACAACAACTCTCTAACAGGTGCAAAAAAAACTTTGTTTAAGGTGTGTGCAGGCGTGTAAAAAGGAACATACACACTTGAATCTACATCACCACCCGACGACTAACAAGATGCAACCACGATGATCACAACAAGAAGACACAAGGCACTCAACAAGTAACTACAAGCATTAACGATCATAGATATAAGGCGCACAGCACAAACATTTAACGACATACCGGGTCATGCATAGACGAACACAGAAGGAAGAATCCATAGTAGTAGATTTTACTATTTCTGCACAAGAAAGCAGGGTGTTTAATCTTAGTTCTCTGCTCCAGAGAGAAATAAGGTCGGATAGGCTCCTGGCCGACTGCTCAGGCATAAACTAGTAATATCCGTCAGGTGTGTCACAAGAGTGGAAACCCTACCTTTAAAGGGCCTGAGACTCTTGATACGGCACATGATTCTTTACACCAAAAATAATCACACACACAGACTGATATACTAGGCTACATGGGGGTGTCTACATCCCACCTGACTCACACCAGAGCAACTGACTAACCAATCAACCCCCATCTAGGACGATCGCTGCACGATGAAGTTCTAAAAATCAACACACCTTATATGAATTCCACCGTGCAAGGGAACCTGATTTCGAATTCCATCAAGACACGACATAAGTGCGAGCGAAATGAAAGCAAATTTTATTTAACTCCAGAAGCATGGGTAGGCATCTACTTTGCTTCTAGGTGTCGAATTAAACATTCATTGGTTCTACTATAGATAACATTTCTAGATGAAGTGACAAGGCACGTGTCTGTCACACCTATCACTGTGCCCAATTAATCTGCTATGACTAATCAATTCACTACGCAAATATAATTTAGCAAGAGAATCATATATGACGATAAACAAGAAACACGAGAGTATGCTACCACCTCTGAATTGATATAATATATTCTAATCATGATGAGTTCTTGTAAATCTATTCTAATAAAACACCAACGGACTACAATACGACTACAATACAAGGCAAATACGATTAGAATAATCATAATAATTTTGTAAATACATGGCAATTATAATTAGAATACCTGGCAATTAGAATACATGGCAACATGATTTAGAATGTAAATCTTGGCAATGTAAATGATTAGAATACATGGTAATACATGGAAATTATGATTAGAATGTAAATCTTGTAATTCATGAATAGACTAATCTATTCTACTCATTTTTCTCAAGGCAATTATAAATAAAACACCGACAGACTACAATACATTAACCATCACCAGAGCTAATTTAAACTAATTTAACAATGTTGTAATGAATACGACCATGCTAAATTAACCATGATAATTTAATTTAATTTAACCATGCTGTAATGAATACACCGTCTTCACCTCACATAATGATCATTCTGAATTTAAAGTTTGCATGTAGAGATGAATAACAATTCAGACAACGCCTAGATTAAATGAGGCTGAGCTAAAATGATGGAATTAAATCTACACTGATAGGATTACATTAACACTGATAGAATCAAATCAAATCGGGCAGATTTACTTATGACCAAATCCTTGGCAACATTAGCACAATGCTCTAACCGACTAAGCTAATAGGCCACATGTAAAGTGACTGACCAGATGGATAATTGCACAACCTGGTCATCTATTTTCATAACCATAAAGGATTTTTTTTTTTTAGGGAAAACGTTTAAATCTGAGGACCATCGGACAACATTCAAGGGTTGGGAGTGGATCGCGGAGGTAACGCACACTGTAATAAAATGCACCCTGTAATAGATAGTTGCCCACTCTGTATTAAAACACACACGGTAACCCATAAACATGCACACGGAAATTAAAATGCCCACTGTTATAAAACGCTCACTGTAATGGATGGTTGCCCACTCTAAAATAAAAATGCACATGCTAACACCTAAGCACGCCCACTGATATAAAAGTGCACACTGTTATAAAATGCTCATTGTAATAGAAGAACGAAATGCCCCAACAAATTACCAGAAATTTACAACGAAAAGACGGTAATTTTACAAAAACGAATGACAGCAAGTTATAAATGAAATTATAGCAACTGATAACATGAAATGCCCACAATAAATGAGGAAGATGCCCACAGTCACATATAATGCCCATATCAAAACAACGCCGACAGAAATACAATGCCCACAGAAGGTAAATACACCAACAGAAAGTAAAAACGCCCCGGCAACGTAGAAACGCCATGGCTAAATGGCTAAAATGCCATGGATGAATGGTAAAATGCCCTCGATGAAATTGAACGCCCAGAGAGAATGAATTCACCCACAAAAAAATAAAAATGCAGAGATATATTCAAATTGTGGAGACATCATTCGGTTGCTAGGTGAAGAGGAAAAGTGTAGCTGATTAAAGGAGGGCCAATCGGCAAGAAACACCAGGTAGTTCATGGTTGGGGGCTGCAAAGGGTTCTGGCACATCAATCTAAGGGTCACATAAAATAAAAAGTTAAAAACAAAATGCAGGCCTTCACATACTCTTCGGCAGAAAAAAAACCACATAAATAACACAGGGCAACACATTTTGTAGTGCAACAAAAATTATCCAAGGCACAAGATCAAATTTTCCAAGGAGAAGAGAAAAATTAACCAATGTGCGGAGATCGATAGGAGAACCAATCTATTACGCTTCAAGACACAAGGATAATACATTTGAGGATCATATTTTTATTACATTTGCATAGAATTAGCATGCATTACATATACAACCAATAATCTGAAACCAGCGTAGATCACAATGCATCCTATTCGACCGAATTAATTAAACAACCCATACCGTTGCCTTAATTCCCACCTCAATTGATGACCGCGTGCTCTGTGCCACTCCTGCTTCGTGTCGCTCCTTCTTGCCGACCGTAGAGACTACACCAGTACCTCCCAGCCAATCGCTAGGGGTACTCTACTTCCTCCTTAGCCCCCTAAGCCGCAAAGGGGCCACACCCTATCCAGATGGTAGATCTAGCTTCCCAGCTCGCCTCGCAAGGCTGAGCTACCACTCCAATACAAGCTGAGAAATTCCCAACTCCTCACAAGAAATTAGTCAAGTCATAATTCAGTAGCGTAACGATACGCTAACAGCCGATCCCCTTCCTTCCTCATCTTCCTGTTCTTTTATAGAGTTTTTGAGACCCACCAACTTTCCTAAATCACATTTTTGATTAAGTTTCAATAAAATATTATGAATATTCTCCATCGCACAAGTGTCGTCCATCCCCCTCTTTCCTCAAGTAATTATTTTCTTTAATTTATTAAATTCCTCATTTTCCTCACCCACCTAGAATCGCTCCTAAATTTACTCCTAGGTGTTCCTAGATCCCCTTACATGATTTTAGTAAATTTCCTAAAATGATGTTGCTAAATTTAGTTCATTTTAGGAAGTTCTTAATTGCAGATTCCTTACTATGTTGACTTTGGTTTTTACCCTATGTCCCCTTCTTTCCTTTACTATGTTTCTTTTATTACTTAGTTTCCCTATTTTTATTATTCCTTTTTTTTTTTAAAACCAAAAAGGTAAATGCGCTAATTAATCTTTTCATTTATTATTTATTTAATATCTTTTGTTCTTTCACACGTTAGGAATTAATTTCTTCTTTGCAAAATTTTAACACCGTTAGTTTTAATTAAATTCTTATTCTCATCATTTACCCCAAGAATTTCATGAACACCAAACTATTACTTAAGTGGGTTTTTTGTTTAAAAATTTATTTTTATTCTAGGGTCTTTCTCTTAAGGTTAGACTAAATTTTTACCCTAGAAAAGTTTTAGACTTAGGACTTAGATTCTAAACTGGGCGACACTTGGTTAGGGAAGTTGTTTAAGGATTTATTAAGGCATTAAAGTCTTAGGGCCATCTAGGTTTGTTTCTTCAACCTCATCAATGCGACGTGCCCTTCAGGACACACAACGTGCTCCAAGGGTGCCACTCGCCTCGTTCGTTTCGTTTGCGCGACGTGCCCTTCGGGATGCACCACGTGCTCCAAGGGTGCCACTCGCCAACTTGTGTTTCTTTCGCACGAAGTTCCCTTCAGGATGCACCATGTGCTCGGGTGCCACTCGCCAACTTGACTGATTGGTAGACATCTATAACCCCTGGAGTCAACACTCCGCCAGGTGAACTTGTGGGAGACTAAGGGCTCTAAGGAATAAGGCCCCCACCTTATTGCGCGCCCCTTAGAATCATCGTGAGC
>ML776963.1:1227985-1254249 GCA_009831015.1 Picea engelmannii
TCGCAGATTCCTTACTATGTTGACTTTGGTTTTTACCCTATGTCCCCTTCTTTCCTTTACTATTTTTCTTTTATTACTTAGTTTCCCTATTTTTATTATTCCCTTTTTTTTTTTTTAAACCAAAAAAGTAAATGCGCTAATTAATCTTTTCATTTATTATTTATTTAATATCTTTTGTTCTTTCACAAGTTAGGAATTAATTTCTTCTTTGCAAAATTTTAACACCATTAGTTTTAATTAAATTCTTATTCTCGTCATCTACCCCAAGAATTTCATGAACACCAAACTATTACTTAAGTGGGTTTTTTGTTTAAAAAGTTATTTTTATTCTAGGGTGTTTCTCTTAAGGTTAGACTAAATTTTTACCCTAGAAAAGTTTTAGACTTAGGACTTAGATTCTGAACTGGGCCCTCGCTTTATTGCGCGCCCCTTAGAATCATCGTGAGCGACTATCGCAGTCTTCCCTCACGGCATCATGGATCCTCTCGAACTAGGTAATTTTTAACCTACAGTTCGAGCCATGGCGAGAGTGCAGTAGGCTGTCGCAGGGCTGCTGTCCACACCTCTCCCTCAACCTCTCTGGAAATCATGTGTGGCCCCTTTACTCCATATGTGAGTCTGGTCAGCAAGCTATCGTCAGCCTACATCATCCAAAAATCATGTCAGAACATGTCAATATCATATCATCAAATCAATGAAATATCACAGTAAATAAATCAACCCAATAGCACACTCCCTGACTCAATCCAGAGTCCAAGGGGGTTCCACCGATGCCTCTGCATCCTCAAGGTCCAAAAACCCTATACACTCAATACAACTGAGTCAAAAGAACCTGTCTACGTCAAGCAGTAAAACATCATGTCATCTATCATAACACATCATAATCAAGGGTAAATGTTTTAACATCATAAAAGTATGGATCACTTGCGAGCAAGTGTCCTCAAAGAATAAGTTTCCTCAGTGCACCAGAGAGGGATGTTACACTGTTAGTTGTCTTAGGTTGGGTTAAAGATTTGGTTTTAACTTGTTTCTTGATCTTCTTTTGTTTTCCTTAGAGGTTTAGAGTGATCTTTCAAGTTTTAGATCCTCCTCTGGGTTCTTTTGAATCTCTACATTTACACAGTTGGCCTAGGGTCTGTGTCAATCTCGGGTTCTTTTTTCTTTTTATCATGTTTTATGCTTTAAAAAACAAAAATAATCTTTTACTTATGTTTTTCTTCTTTAAGCATTTCAAAAAATCATTTTGTTTTTTTGCATTTAGTTATGCACCTTGTTTGGTAGTGTAGCCTAGGTTGCCTTTTTTCAAAAAGAAAAGAGTTCATTTTCAAAGTTATTTCTTGTTTTCGTGAAAGTAAAAGTAGTTTTTCATTGTGAAATGGAAATTTCTTTTGGGAAAATTTCAGTTATAAGATCTCGGAACATTATTTTGAAAAGTTGACATTCACAAAGATTTTAAAAGCCTTTGCTTTAAATTTGAAGTATATAGTTTTCTTTGTCATATAAATGCTCTAAATTTTTCTTGTTTTTTCATCTCTTCCAAAAACCACAAGTTGAACATTCATATCCTTTGAGTAAATCAAGCCCATAAAATCAACGCTTAACTTAATATCTATTAGAATTTCTGTTTGTAGGGTTCAAAAACTTGTTTAGGATTTTAGGGCCTTGAAATAGGTGTGAAAAGGAAAATCTTCAAGGCCATCTAAAACAAACATTGGAGTCTGAGATAGGGAGTGTCTAAAGTCTAGCATCGTAAGAGTTATCCATGACCCCCCTCTAACACATGGGATAAACATGAGGTCGTGTAAGGAAGTACAAAGGAGATAACCCCTCCAAATCTAGACCGAACGTAGTGGGGATTCTATATTGAGTGTCTTTCTTGGGAATCACATTGATCACATTTGACTACGGAGCCTCGTGGACCTCGAATCCATTCGATATCCTCAGTTGTCTTCCAAAACAATTTCCTTCGGTACCCTTGAAGGGATTCAAACTTTGTTATCCTACTCATTATGATCAGCTCGATTGTCGACCATACCCACTTGGTGACTAACTGTGAGCTGGCAACCTAGTTTCCTACTTTTATGGACATACATAGGTGATTGTGGGTGTATACCACGTTACCTAGGGCAGATGTCAGATCTCTCTTTGCAATGTATACTCAGAGGGTTCTTCCATGTTCGATTTTCACTTGCACCGGTAAGTTTTTCTAGTGTCGATTGGCATAACTATCCTTCCCACTAGTTAGTTGTCTGATTGATTTGACTTTAGGAAATTTTAGTGTGTGCTCTATGATTCATGCTAGACAAACCTCTTAGGGTTGGTTGATCATTTCACAAAGTGGAAGATCAACAACTCCTATGTTCACATAGGCTTCAAGGCCCGTCATTGGTTACTTTGGAGCCACCTCCACCACCATTGATGCGCAGGATAGATCAATAAGGATCATTCAAAGTTGTCGGGCTATAGGAAACTGTACCCAAGCTAACTCCAAAAGAATACTTTCTAGCCCTGGAGGAATCCATTTTTTCTGACCTCGAGACCAAATTTTTTAGGCCAGCAAATCCTCCGATCACTGACTTATCGGTGCCGCTTCTAAGTCAGATAGTCCCTCCCGAGGTGAAATCTCCTGAATGCCAGTTTATTCAGTGAGCGACGATGGAAGAAAATGATGCTACTTCGTTAGGGAGTCCTCATACTCCCATTGTGGTTGTTGCTAGAGGGGGCATTGTACCTCCTCCCCCACCTCCACCTATCAGGACCATGGCTGTCTCGGTGCCCACAACTTCGGGAAGTGGTTTGATTCCTATGAAAACTCCAATCATTGTTCCCTTCATTCATAAAGTGTCGAGCACTCCCTTCTCATATGGGATGAATAGTTTTGACTTTAACTCGGTTCTTACATACTCTACTCTACAGACCATGGATCTAGGGGCAGGGAGCTCTAATGATCCCTTGCAAGGATTTGTTGTGGGCACCACTTCACTATTCAATGCTATTCCTTACGATGGGGGTGACATACCTCCTCCATCCCCTTCGCTTCGTGGCACATTTCAACAGTCAATCGAGCCTAATACCAACTATAGTTTTTTTAGTAGAGGGAGCCAAGGACCTTCATCCTACATGACTCTGATGGGATCAATGTCATTTTCTTTGTTTAGTGAATTTGGAAATAATTCTTTTACTTCATCTACTTTCTCAACTGGGGGCAACCCCATATTTAGTCAACAAAACCCTGCGCAAGGTTTTATTCCTTCATAGAGAGAAATGACAAGATTTTACCTCTTGCAAAGTCTTGGGAATCCTTGGTAGTGCTCGTTTCCCTCACAAGGAATGTCGATCAGGGGAAACCCCTCCCACACTATGTGGGTAAGGTTCAATACCTATGCCCGGAGGGTCAGCTGGGGGAATCCCCAACCAAGGTTCGTGGAACACTACACAGGGAGAAATCCATGCTCAAGCCATGTCATCTAACTTCCATAATCAGCCAACGATACAACATCTGATGAAAATCCCTTTTTTTGGATAGGGACATCATGGAATCTACGAAAACCATAGCCAACATTCTAACTTTTCCTGGCAACCTGGTGCCAGCCAAAATCCACGCCCCTCTTTTCATGTAAATACTCTGCAACCAAGACTACCATTTCTAGAAACTCTGCATTTTCTAGACCTGTCGAGATTGTTAAATGACCCTATTTTTCATGATCCACGTTGGGACCCCATGCCAACCAAGTTTCCTTCCGACATTCCTAATTTTGAGGGAAAACCTGGCAAAGATCCAGGTGATCATGTGACAAATTTTCATTTGTGGTTCTCATCTAACTCATTGAAAGATGACTATGTTTAGTTGCACTTATTTCAATGCACTCTTATAAGGGGTGCAACGAAATGGTATATCGAGCTCGATAGCTTGAAGTATTCTTACTTTAATGACCTGGCTATGGTTTTCTTGAACCATTTCTAGTTGCCAGTGAGATACGATGTTGACACTGAGTTGTTGGCCAACTTCCAGCAAAGGAAAGCTGACTATATCTCATATCACATCTGATAATGGCTATGACAAAAGAGTTTGATTAAATTTAAGGTCCCTCCTACATTCTTTCTCAAGTGGTTCTTAAAGTATTTGGTTCCTTGTGTGTCCAAAGACATATCAATTCTTGAGGTGTTTTTTGAAAAAGAGGCTATTATGAGAGCCCAGTAGTTGGAACTGATTTACTCTCAGTCCAACATGCTTTATGATATCTTACCCAATGTGCCATGGTCAACTCTCAACAAAGCTAAACAAAAGTTTGGGCCCCACGCTGATGGCATAGTGGGCTTAGCACAACCAAAGTCAACTGATATGTTGTCTAATCAACTACAATAATTATCGATTCAACAGACTATGGCCAATCCAACTCCTAGTTCGGCTTCCCCCACAACCTAGACGTCAAATGTAAACAATGTGCAATTGAAAACTCCCAAGGCTAGCCAGAAGATGAGGGAAAGAAGAAACAGAAAAATGAGAAGGGTAAGGGGGATAAAAAGGTTTCTAACAATGCTGGTGAGGGAAAAACTAAAAAGAGAAAGGTGAAGTTTTCGTGTAAGCTTTGCACGGATGACCACTTGACTCACCTATGCCCTACTTGTGAAAGCCCAAAAGCTACTGGCACATCAACAGTTTCCTTTTTTGAGAAACACTTTTCCACAAGGGAAAAATATGACTCAAGCCTTCGCATCCACGAGCACAACTGGGGACAATTAGGGACCTCCCGTGCCTAATCCAAATAACCCGGCCACAAACATTTACATGATGAACTCTGAAGCTCATTTATCAACCAAGACTCATGACTACAGAATGTCGAAATCTCTTGAGAAGGGAAAAGAGGCCTCCAACCTATTGACTCCTCTTCAAATTGAGAAGATAGTGGGAGAAACAATGAATCACATTCCTAAAGGTGCATTCAAGAAGGCTTCTCATCACCCAAACACGAGGGCTACTCAGAATTACTCCATCGTGGAGGATTTGGCACACACTCCTTGTGCAATGTCTGCTCTGGAGGTTCTCCATAGTTTCCCCTCATAGAGAAAAGTGTCTTTGTCCACCTTGGGAGTGGTAGAACCCAGTAAATCAAGAATGATCATTTTTGACCCAATAGACCTTAAACCTCATCTTCCTCACCATGTCGCATTTCAGATAGTAGTGGTGTACACCACGAAATTGTTGACACAGAAAATTTTACATACGATGGTTGATGAGGGTGCCTCAACTTGCGTGATGTCATTGGTGTGTTGGAGGGACATTGGCCAACCTAATTTGTCTTTGTCACCCACGTTGCTTATGGATTTTGACGGTTGATTGTTCAGACCACACGGTATAATTCCCTATTTTATCGTGCAGTTGGAGGGTAAAATTGTGTGTGTCGAAGTTGAAGTAGTCGATGTGCCTCTCGACTACAATTTTTTGTTAGGACGGAGTTGGAATTATCGGATGCACACGGTTGTAGCCATTGTTTTTTGGGTCTTATGCTTCCCGCACGAAGGCCAGATTATAACCGTCGACCATTTATGCTTCTCTCATCCTGACCCTTCGTCGGGGACATCCACGGTCCCAATGATTGATAACCCACAGCCAGGAACTATCAACTTAAGTGCCAGATTGTTTCTATATTTGATGGAAACTTTTTATTATCTACCGTCTTCCAATTATGTAAAGTTTATTTCGGTCGTCCCCAACCAACCGAAGGCTGCAATTTTTCAAGTGTTGTCTTTCAAAATGAGCCACTTTCATGACCCATGGACTTTACCTTCCCCATCAGCTTCGATGGAAGGGATAGGGAACCTTTTCATGGCCATTCCCTTATCCGTTGTTGAGTTTGCATACAACGTTGTCCAACAAGACTCGACCAATCCTGATCCAGATCCCCCAGAGGAGCTAGATTCAATTCTTGAGCTTATTTACACTCAAGACTCTCTCTCCACTTAGGACCCTTTAGACTTAGTCTTTCCCTATGAAAAGGTGATTCTAGAGGTAATGACTGGTCTAGACAGACCTTGGGATGATCTTCACCACATATCTTATTTTCTTCCCGAGCTCAGGAGAATAGAGGTAGGAGAGTTTGTCACGACCATGAATGGAGATAGCCCTTGTCCTATTAACCCTATGGATATGCATGGAGTATACGCTGAGGGAAACATGGAAAGTATTTATGCAATGATTCCTATCTATATCTCCAAAACCCTTGTCCTCATAGAGAATGTCTTCATCGGAGTAGATTGCTCCCCTAAAGAGATTTGAATCTACACCAAATTTTTTAAGGAGTTCCGCGATGTTTTTTCTTGGTCTTACAAGGATATGCCAAGCATCAACCCATGAATTGTTGAACACAAAATCACTACTTATCATGATGTCAAACCAGCCCGACAAAAGATTTTCCCAACCAATCCTCAAAAAGAAGCGACGATAAAGGAAAAAGTAGAGAAACTCCTCAAAGATGATTTCATCTACCTTGTGCAATTGATAGAATGGGTATCAAACCTTGTTCCTGTCAATAAGAAGCAAGGCATGATTCACGTATGTATGGATTTCCGTGATTTGAACAAAGCCTGCCCAAAAGACAATTTTCCAACCCCGTTTATTGACCAGATCATCGATGAATGTGCAGGTTGTGAGGTATTTTCCTTGATGGAATGTTTTTCAGGGTATAATCAAATTCAAATCAAACCTGAGGACCAACACAAAATGACTTTTATTTGTCCTTGGGGTAATTTATGTATCGAAAAATGCCTTTTGGCCTGAAAAATGTTGGAGCTACTTTTCAGCGGGCCATGTCATTCGCTTTTCACGACCTCAAAAACATATTCGAGGCATACCTATATGATATGGCATCATGTTATCACAAGAGATCTGATCATCCTACCCATTTACGACTAATCTTTGAGTTGTGTCGCTACTATCAGATTCGCTTGAATCCAAACAAGTACAGTTTTTACATGACATCAGGTAATTTATTAGGATTCATCGTGTCAACAAAAGGGATCATGGTCGATCCTATTAAGGTTGAGGAAATAGTCCAATTTACTCTCCCACACAGAATTCCCCATCTTCATAGTTTACAGTGGAAATAAAATTTTCTTTGGCGTTTGTCGCTAATTATGCTGACATTACGAAAGGGTTCATGCATCCATTAAAAAAGGGAGTTCCATTATGTTGGGATGAAGAATAAAAAATACATTTTTATGCGTTGAAACACTGATCTAGGTTGAATATCGGTGGCCACCCACATTTTCCAACTATCTCAAAACATTTTTTCGGCAATTTTGGCAATTTACTATTTTTAGCAGTTTTAATTTTCGGGGCCATTTTGAGGGCCTAAATGAATGTTTTTCAGGATAAAGATTCTAAATCCTATCCAAAGGCATAATTGGTCCCCCAAAATGAATATCATTGATGATACCTTTCCAATGGGCTATCATACGGCTAAAACGAAGATCGTATGCAAAAGTTACGACCCCGGGAAATTGATGTACTAACTTACCCAGACGGGGCCCACATGACTTTTGGCGCTTCATCTCCTAGGGTTAGGTTTTTGGATGTATAGGTTTTTTTGCATTCCTATTTATTGTAAAAATGCCTTCATATCCTCATTTTAATGATCTTCTTGTGAATGAGCGCAATCGTCACATCTCTTCTCAGAGATAAGCCGCCACCATTCCAACAAGCTTGTTTCCGCTGCATTTTACAATTTTAGCTTATTTCCTTATTGAATAGAAAACCATTTTTACTATATCTTTGTTATTTTTTGTTAAGAACATGTTAATAATCTGTAGTCATTCCGTTCTACTCAGAAAATATGGATCAGTGGTATCAGAGTGGTCTTCTCCTTGTCGTCTTGATGCATATCCCCAACGAGGTCAGAGTACAAAGAGTTGGGTCTCGAGCTTGTTTTTCTAGAGGAAAAAAGCTCTCGCACACCCAAGTGACCTCTCATGGTAGGATAAAATAAATATGACAAGATAGGATATCCTTTCAAACTATTGATTGAGGAATCCCTCATGCAACAAAGGAACGAGATGATGGATAGTTTTGCATAAATCCTTTGGCGACTACCAACAAGCGACGCATCGTCTTCGAGTGGAGGCGCCGCCCCCTTCAAGGTACAAATAAACTTTGATATTCTTATATTTGAAGGTCATATAGATGCATATGTTGTAGACAAGTGGTTGAATCTACTAGAAGGGTATTTTTCTTCCCATAACTTTTCGAATAGAGAAAATATTACTTTTTTACTCCTCAAAGTCATTCTCCATGTCAAATATTGGTGGGAAAATTTCTGTGAGCAAAAGGAAACAGAGGAACCCTCATTATTTACAGTCATGGCCACCTGGTAATCCTTCAGGGATGCTATTAAGGAACAATGCTACCCTCTCAAAAGTTATGACGACTTGTATACCAAATGGACCACACTGCAGCCAGAAAGAGACCAAGCAGTGTCAGATTTCACAAATATCTTCCATACCTTGCGCACCAAGATGGGTATCAAAGATTCAAAGAAACATATGGTGCTCAAGTATCGCAGTGCTCTGCATAGATACATCCATATCAAAATGGAATTTCTGGACATCAAGCCCTTCAAAGAAGAGGTATTGTGTGATGTTTCTCCTCTCGAAGTTTGTGATGTTATTTTCGGACAACCTTGTTTATGGAAATGTCATGTTGTATATGAGTCTAGCCCTCATAGTGTTATTATTACTTTGAACAAGAAATTGTACAGGATACCCGAGGCTGTCCCACCTAGTGCTATTTCCTTGATCTCTACTAAGCAATGTAGGAAGGTCATCTCTGAGATGGGGAAGTTTGTCTTATTCATGATTCTCTCTCAGAATAAGAGAAAGATCACAGCCACATCTAGGGTCTCTGTGGACAACCTCTCCACATAGCAGAAGCAAGTAGATAATGTTCTGGAATAATACTTATATATCTTCTCCTCACCTACTGGGGTACCTCTTCACTTCCAGGTCAAGCACCCCATCGATCTGACCCCCGACACACCGCTTCCCAATGGGCCAATATATCGCTACTCTCTGTTAGAGAATGAGGAGATCAAGAGAAAAATATATAAACTACTCCACAAGGGGCACATCCATCCCATCTCATCACCTTTTAGGAGCCCAATCATGCTGGTACAGAAGAAAGATGGAACCTAGCGACTCTGCATTGATTACTAGGCTCTGAATAAAATCACAGTTAGAAACTGGTACCTGATTCCCCAAATCGACGACCTCCTTGATCAACTCATGGGGGAAAAATTCTCCAGTAAGATTGATCTGAAGTCTGGCTACCACCAGGCCCTGATAGAACAGACAGATGTATGGAAAACTACCTTCAAGTCAAAGAAAGGCCTTTTTGAGTGGTTGGTCATGCCCCTTGGTTTGACAAATGCTCCAGCCATTTTCATGAGGATGATGGATGATATCCTGTGACCATTCACCAATACTTTTGTAGTGGTGTATCTGGATGACATTCTCATTTACAAAAATACTTGGGTCGAATACTTGCAGCATAGTCAATAGGTTCTACACACCCTGCGGTAACACAAGCTATATGCCAACTTGGAAAAATGCTTCTTCATCATGGACAGGGTCCATTACCTAGGATACATCGTTGATCAGCATGGCATACATATGAATCAAGCCAAGATCCAAGGCATCCATGACTGGCCATCCCCAACCACACTCACTGAGCTTCGGAGCTTCTTGGGCCTTGCCAATTTCTACCGCAGGTTCGTGTTGGGATTCTCCCATATTGCATGGGCCCTTATCCAAATAAACAGGGGTGGTGGTAAGGAGAAATTTGCATGGGGATGGTCCCAACAACAAACATTCAATGATTTGAAGCAACGCTTATGCTCAGCCCCATTACTTTCACTACCAGACCTGCAACAACCCTTTGAGATTGAGACAAATGCTTCAGACTATGCAGTGGGCACCATTCTCACTCAACACGACCACCCCATGGCCTATCATAGTGAGACACTATAAGATGTTGTCCATAAGTACCCTACTTATGAAAAATAAATGTACTCCATTGTGAAAGCCTACCACTAGTGGAGACATTACATTCTTGGGAAGGAGACAGTCATCCACACTAATCATAAGCCACTGCAGTTCATGTAGACACAAGGAAAATTGAAGAATGATCACCATCAAAAGTGGTCCACATACTTGCAACAATTCCACCTCAACATCAAGTATAAAACATGAAGCACCAATCATGTCACTAATTTCCTTAGCAAACCACTAGTCACAACACTCACCATAGTGTTAGACTCTTGTGGCCATGAGACCTCTGGATGGCCCCAATTTTATGAGACAGACCCGGACTTCGCCACCACCTACCAAATGTTGGGTGTAAACGCAGTTGTCAATAATTTCCATCTTCAGGATGGGTTGTTGTGTCGTCTGGGCCATATCTGCATTCCATCAAGTGAGCGAGCGAAGATGATCTGGGAATCCCACTATAGTCGGCTGATAGGACACTTTGGCATCGAAAAGATAGTGGCGATGCTACAAAAACATTTCTACTGGATGAAACTTCAATAGGAGGTCAGCAAGTATATCAGGTCCTTCACTGCCTACGCTATTGCCAAACCAACCACTAAGAAACAAGGCATGTACACCCCTCTTCCTACTCTTGACAGGCCATGGGAATCCATCTCAGTGGACTACATGTCGGGCCTCCTATCCACCAAGCGAAGAAATGACTGTATTTTTTTGGTTTTTGATCACTTTTCTAAGATGGCGATTTTGGTTTCCTGCAAGAAGAACATCGTAGCAGAGGCCATTTCCAAGCTCTTCTTTGAACGAGTCTGGGTACATTTTGGAATCCCACAAACCATTTTCTCAGATAGGGACAGTCGATTTCTCATCATATTCTGGTTGAGCCTTTGGTCACTGCTGGACACCAAGCTCACCAAATCCACGACCTTCCACCCCGAGATAAATGTCCAAAACGAGGTCGTAAATTGAATGATTGTTCATATCCTTTAAATGTATAATTCAAAGCACCCTCGCACATGGGATGATATCCTTCCCTATGTCCATCATAGCTACAATCGATCCCTGCATAGCTCAACCGGCCACAACCCCTTTTAGGTGTGGTTGGGATTCCAACCATTGGGTCCCATAGATGTTGCACTTCCCCTTGCGGTCACCTCAACCGACTCATCTCCTGCTCCAACTAAAGCTAAAAAAGCCACCCAGTTCATTGAGTGGATCCAACACATCCACCAACAAGTTCAGGATATCCTATAGAAGTCTAATGACAAGTACAATCAGTGCCATGATCAACATCGGGTGCCACATAAGTTTCAGGTGGGCGAAAAAGTTTGGTTGCACTTGCAAAAAGAATGCCTTACAAGACCCCATCAGAAGCTTCACCCACTCTGTTATGGGTCATAAACCATCATCAAGGCCATGGGGGATAATGATTTTGAGCTCAACATTCCTCCTTTCCTTGGCCTGCACCTAGTGTTCAACGTGGATCTTCTTCGCCCTTATTTCCCACCATTATTGGACACCTCAGACGTAGAAGAACAAATGACACCAATAGAGATCAACCCCAACTTCATACAACATGAATCCACTGATCATATTGTGGAAACACATATCAAGGGCACTTGACAACAAAGGATCCAACTTTATCGAGTCGTCAAAGTAGGGCAGCTCCTGCACCAAGGCAAGTGGCTCACCCAGGGCCAAAATCAACAGAAATTTCCTCATCTGATGGGGGAACTCCAAAAAATGGAGACCATTACTTCCTAAGGAGGGAGGATTGATCTAGGTGGATATCGGTGGCCACCCACCTTTTCCAACTAGCTCAAAACCATTTTCTGGCAATTTTGGCAATTTACTATTTTTAGCAGTTTTAACTTTTGGGGCCATTTTGAGGGGCCAAATGAAGGTTTTTCATGATAGAGATTCTCAATGATATACCAAGGCATGATTGATCCCCCAAAATGAATCTCCTCGACGATACCTTTCTAACGGGCTATCATACACCTAAAATGGAGATCGTATGCAAAAGTTGTGACCCCGAGAAATTGATGTACTAACTTACCCAGATGGGGCCCACATGAATTTTCACGATTCATCTCCTAGGGTTAGGTTTTTGGATATCTATGGTTTTTGGCATTCCTATTTATTGTAAAATTTCTTTTAGATCTTCTCAACGATAATCCACCACCATTCCAGCAAGCTTGTTTCCGCTGCATTTTACAGTTTCAGCTTATTTCCTTATTGAATAGAAAACCAGTTTTACTGTATCTTTATTATTTTGTGTTAAGCACCTGTTAATAATCTGTAGTCATTTCAATATGCTCATAAAATATGGATCAAACACACTCTGACATATTCCCCTCTACTCAATCCTCTTGACTATGGAAAATATTTCTTGTTATATTTGGTTGTTGCAGAGTCTACAATTGGCATGGTCTTGGTGTAAGAGAATGATGCACTCAAAGAACATGTTATCTATTATCTTAGCCGAGGCCTAGTTGGATCAGATCTCAACTACTCGCACGTTGAGAAACTCACTTTGGTAGTTGTTCACGCTGTCCAACGGTTCCGTCACTATATATTACTTCGAAAAACCATCGTTGTTTCTATCATTAACCCTTTTCAATATGTGTTAACACGATGGGTCATCAGTGACAAAATTAGTCGATGGATAGTTATCCTACAAGAGTTTGAATTATATTTTTTTTTGGAAAAATATAAGAAGTCCTTGGTTTTTGTGGAGTTAAGCTCGGAACTGCCAGTTGAAAGCGGTGATGTTTCGCCTGAAGAGTCACCAATTAATGGAGATCTTTTTATGATCGCATATTTGAACCCCTGGTATGGAGATATACTTATGTATCTTCATACTTTGAAGTTTCCCTCTTCTGCTTCTCACAACTAGCATCGACAAATATGACACCAAGAGTGAAATTATATCATCCTCGATGACTGTTTGTATCATCGATGGGTGGATTGCATTCTTCAACGATGTCTTACTCACGAAGAAGCAGAGCTTTTTTTGAACGAATGTCACACCGAAGCATGTGGCGGTCATTTGTCTAGGTTGGAAACAACCCAAAATATTCTTCACGCTAGATACTTTTGGCCCTCATTAATCAAAAATTGTGTTGAGGTGGTGAAAAAGTATCACCCATTCGAGATATTCTATCAAAATATGCGGGCATACTCTGCTCCTATGTTTTTGGTCATTGTTGTCGGTCCCTTCACTAAGTGGGGGATTGATTTAACTACATGTCACCTAGATTTTTCCTGGGGGCATCACTATATCATCGTAATAGTAGACTATTTCACTAAGTGGGTCGAAGCTATGCCGACATTTAACAATGACGGGGAAACCGTTGGCCTTTTCCTCTTCAATCAAATAGTAGCTAGATTCAGTATCCCGAAGGATATTGTCACTGACCATGGTAGTCACTTCCAGAAAAAAATAATGATTGAATTAACATCATAGTGTGGGTTTAAACAGGAACATTCACCACCGTATTACCTGCAAGAGAATGGTCAGGTAGAAGTTGTGAATAAGTCTCTCAAGACTATTCTTCAACAAACGATCAATTCGGCCAAGTCAAATTGGCATTTGATTTTATATTCGGTGTTGTGGGCCTATCGAACTTCTGTAAAGATTGTTATTGGTTTTTAACCTTTCCAACTCATCTACGGGTTGGAGGTAGTCTTTCCCATTGAATTTCAAATCCCTTCTCTGAAGTTGGTAGTGGAACTACTTCTCGACACTACACCACTTGAGGAGAGGATTTTTATTCTAGAGCAGCTCGACGAGCAGCGTTGAGATGGAGCCTTGGATAACGAGGCTCACAAGCAATGGGTCAAGTGTCAATATTAGTGGTCCGTCCACCCTCAGATTTTCTCAGAAGGCGATCTTGTTTTGGTCTATGACCAAGACAAAGATCCCTTGGGGACAAGAAAGATCAAACCCATGTGGTTCAGACCTTTCATTGTGAAATAGGTCTTAGAAAAGGGTGCTTACCATCTGGTTGATTTCAAAGGTAATTCCTTAGCAGAGCCTAGAAATGGGCTCTACCTTAAGAATTATTTCACTTAGGTTGGTCAGTCGAGCGTGACTTATTGTATATATGTATAGTTTTTTATACAATTTTGTCTTTTTGTTTTATGGATGTGTATTCGTTTATGTTCTTTTTTTCACTGTGGTAGATGTCAAGTGAATCAGAGGTTTATGTTGGGTTCATGGATGGTGCTAGCTGACACACACAGAGGCTTGCTTCTACAGCTTGGGTGATTTTCGCACCTAGTGGTCAGTTGCTATCCTATGGAGGTATTTGTCTAGGCGAAGCAACCAATAATGTTTCTAAGTAGAATGCAATGATAGAATTACTATGTGGTGCCTTGTGACATGGTATTTCTCACCTCTAGGTTTACTTAGATGCTCAACTAGTTGTGTCCCAGTTAAATGGGTTTTACCACATTTATGATCTCACTCTTAACCAATGATTCCTTAGGGTACGTCTCTTAGAATGATATTTTGATTATATTACTTATATTCATGTTCCTAGGAGATTTAACCATCTAACTGATACATTAGCTAATCGAGTTTTAAATTGGCATGTTTCTCATATTTAAAATTAAAACACACACAAACACATGTAAATACATTTGTAAAAATGTCATCCATAACACAGAAAAGATGTATATATACATATGTCCAAAAAATAGTGTCACGAGTAAAAAGTGGGAATTAAATCCTAAAAAATAGCTGGTATACATCGTTGGGCTTAAGCCCTCAAATACATAGTACAAAAATTTCCCTCGGCACATAAATTGGTCCAACACTATCTAAGGTCTAGGCCTATTGGCCCTATTGTAGTGCACTATGACATTTTCAAGATGTCAGAATAAATGGACCCATGTCCTGGGAACCCCCACTACAAGTGGTTGCATGGAGGGGAAGATCCTCAATCTCTACCATGGGTACCGCATCAATGAGAGCCATGAAGTTTCTCTCTACTCATCGTAGCACTCTCTCAGCCTCTTTGATTGGGGGTCCTCCTGCAGTTGCTGGTCCTCCTTCTTCTACTGGTCCGACCTCTGGTCGCAGACGACGCCTAGTCCTGGCGAAGTCTACTGGTCGAATAGGTCCCACTTTTGTATATAACATATCTTTAAGTTATTTCTCTGACACACACATAAAAAGGATAATATATATAAAAAGTTAAAAAAAAATATTTTTAAAAGAAATGTGTTACCTATCTCGCCGTGCTCCTCTCCATGGGGCATGGGCATGTCAGGATCTCTAAGGAAACTAATCCCTACATAGGGATAGTCCTCTATGACTGGAATCTAATGCACCCACCAGTCAAATACTTTATCATTGAATGCCTCCTGGGTTGTTCCTCCACCATGTCTAGGAATAAAAACTTCCCACCTGCACAATGCTGGGAAGGAGGCAATATTCCCCCATACTGTCTCTCTCTGGCTGAGACTAGGAACTCTCAAAGAAAAAGAAGAAGGAGTATAAAATGGTGTTGAACCCGAAGTTCTTGTTTTTCCACCTACGACAGTATATAAGTTGTCTCTTCATGCATGTCAGCATGGTAGTTCTCTAGTAAAAAGTAGTAGCCTCTAAACACTAAATTTCATAGTGCATCTGTGCATGGGAGGCCTGATGGAGTGTTGTGGATCCCGTAATCTGCCCGATCATGAATAAAACGATGTGAAGAGAGAGGCTGGTAATATTGTGAATTGGCATCTGAGAACCTACTTTCTCGGTACCATCCTCACAATACATCTTGATGTAATGTTCGATGTTGTACGACCCTGGAGAAAAAGTCCTCAAGTTGATCAGTTCCCCTCTCCTAGAGAGGTCGGAAAAGAAATAGATATCCTTTATAGTCGAGGTCAGTGATTGACCCTCTAACATGAATGCCTTTACATAAGGATTCCAATACTCCACTAAAGAATTGAGCAACCTTGATTGTGCGCTCATGAATGGACACTAGAAAATTTTCCATAAGCCACATTGTTTTAGCATGGCAATGGCCCCAGTGTTGGGTATGTGTCACATATTTTTTCTACCTAGGGAAACGTGTCACATATTTAGGTTTCTTGGCACATGGTTTCTTTTTCGATGGTTTTCTATTTACGGTTAAGGAATTAGGGTTGTTGACTAATCCAGGTCATTGGGTAAGGGTTTTGGATGCCGCTGGATCCTATATGTATATTGTATTGTAAAAAATGTATCACCATGAATGAAAATATAGAATATGCTGGTTTTCCCAGTTTGGATTTCTAGGGGAAAAATCTCTGTGTAATGTTTGTATTTTCCATTGTATCTTTTTTGTTATTTTACTGAAAATATGTTTGCAGTAAATATTATACAAGGTTAAAATCTACATTTGGTATCAGAGCTTTGTTGGATTCAGGGGGACGCCTTTGTGGTCAAGGGTTTGGCTCGGGACTGTGATAATCCTTGTTACAATGCGAGATCTGTGGTATTGATTTTTCAGGTGAAAAGAAATGGCAAGCAATTCGAAGATGGAGATCGAGAAGTTTAATGGGAAAAGCTTTGAGCTGTGGAAGATCAATATGGAATATTTTCTGGTGGATAGATATTAGGGGATCGCGGTAGATCCAGGTATTGCATGATGCAGGAGCATCGCTCCACCTCATCATAGGCTCCATCACGCCAACACACCAGCACACAATGGAGAAAGGGAGAGGCGTCGACCCTCTCATTTTTAAATTTGGAAATATGATCTAATACAGATATTTCAATTTGTAAAGTTGTAAGATCCAACCACACCTCTATACATGTAGTGGTTGAGGTTTCCTTAAATGGTTTCCTGCTACAAGCCCAGGACGTAGTCATGTCTAGGCATCCATTTATGTAATGTAGCCATAGAAGTATGGGGACGTAGCAGAGAAAGCGATGGCACTAAGGCGGTGAAGAGGATAAGCTCATAGAGCCCTCTTTTGTAATTAGGAATGAGAGGAAGGAGACTTGAGAGGGAGAGAGATACTAGGTAGAGAGGCCTTAGGAGGTATTAGAAGCTCAAAGGGAGAGAGCTTGAGAGAACTTAGACTCTGTTGCATTCCATCTTTTGTAAACATCTGTATAGATACATAGAGATAATAGAAAAGTAGTTTTTCCTTCATATTGTTGTTCATGAATTATATATATTCGGTGAATGTTATCCCTATGTTAACGTATGTTGTAGATGTATGATAGGCTTCATCTACAGTAGGAATATAGATTTATTTTATCTTCATTGAGTTCTGTTATATCGTTCTAGGTTCTTTAGGCTATGCAAGGAGTGCACAATAGAATGTTGGAAGTTCTATAGCCAGCACAAGGAATGTGCATTTGAATCTCTTTGTTGAGTTCAGAGGAGAACGTGGAAAGAGGGCACACCAGGATAGTTTTAAAACTCGATAAGAGCCTCAGAGTTACTAAATACTCGGGAGGGAAGACTTTGCAGAGGAAGCACAGAGAGACAGAATTTCTGAAGGTTCTGTAGAGCTCTGCTAAGAGGGCATCGAGTGAGTGCAAGGAGTGCACCAAGGAGAAATCTGTTTTAAGTTCTGTGAGAAGAGAAGTGTCCAGTAGAAGACACTTACCGAGTTGCTGAACAATCTGGATGAAGACCTGTGCAGGAAAACACTCGGAGGAAGTGTTGAAAGACTACCATCTAAAGGCCAGTCAGAGCGTAAGGAGTGTGCACAGAGAGGACTTATTCTAAGTCCATAAGATCAGGAGAGATAGTGTTTCCAGAACACAAGAAAGACACAAAGTTGCAAGGCTCATAGGAGACAAATCGAAGGTCGAGACCTTCAAAACATTGAAAATATTCCAAGCCAGGAAAAAATCACAAGCTTAGGAAGAAGAGCACAGGAGTCGTAGATTAGCTGCAGAGGAGGAAATATGGACCATCAAATCCATGTCCAGACACCCATTAGAGAATGCAAGAGGAGAATGTATCTTATTTGTCAGATCTCAAGTGCATGGACCAACAATCATTGGATCTGGAGGAGGTGTATGAGGTTTAGTCCGTTGGAGTGCATAGGAGGAGAGCCGACGTCGCGAAACGTGAAGTCCCGACATCATCAGGACCATCCATCGTCAGAGGATAGGTGGCAGCAGATCATCATTTCGCTGACTTGTGACTCAGCAGAGTCAAAGGACAAGTTCACGAGAACTCATGAAATGTGAACTCATGAAAAGATCACATTCATTGATCAAGGGAAGATCTGGACCATTGATTGTCCAGGAAGAGTTTCGACATTTCGGGGATCGGGAGAACGGAGGTAGAAATTCCTTCGACTTCCCAATATGCAAAGTCACGAAATCCTAATTCACAAAAGGAGGATCTCGATTGTTGATCGAGAGGAGGAGTATAGCTCATTGATCTACCACAGAGAAGATATCGGGATATCGGGGATCGAAAGATATAAGGAGAGAAGTCTCTCGACTTTACGAAATGAGAAGTCCCGATGAGCGACAGGGAGATTTAGACCATCAGATCCAATGGGGATCATGGAACATTGATTTGACGC
The DNA here is from genome assembly GCA_009831015.1 of Picea engelmannii. NCBI lineage: Eukaryota > Viridiplantae > Streptophyta > Pinopsida > Pinales > Pinaceae > Picea > Picea engelmannii. The sequence continues at coordinate 1,246,568 of ML776963.1, forward strand.
AGGTGGATTTTGGAGGATTTAGGCACTTCGAATATCAGGAGAACAGAGGTGCCTCACATCAGAAATCCTCGATATGCAAATTTTCGATGCGCTCAGAGGTTTGGCCCTAGGTCATGGAGAATGTTCACATGGGCAGAAGTTAAGGGAGGATATAGCAATTGCTAGGCTCTTGTCGAGATTTCAAATACTGGGAGAGTCAGGGGGCACTCATATGTAAAGTCCTGACACACGAAATCGCGACACACCTTTTGTGTAGGCGTGTGGTCAAAGCCCATGGTCGCATGAAAGAAGAAGCTCGTGCTTGGTGCTTGTTCACATAGGGTGAGTTTCATAAAGGACATGTGGATTTGTTCATGGGATTCCATTAGGGAATTGAAGAGATGCTTCAGCTCGATAAGGGAGAAGAACGATCCTTGATCAGGAGGTCAGTGGACCCTGCCGAGGCAGAGGTAGGGGGTCTGCATCACTACACCTACAGAAACTTCAACAGATGACTGGAAAAAGTTGGATCAGAAGGCAAAGAGCGCAATCTGACTATGTCTCTCAGATTCAATATTACTAAATGTGTCAGAGGAAGCTACGACCAAGGATTTATGGGAAAAGTTAGGGAAGTTGTATTAGTCTAAATGCTTAGTAAATAAACTATTCCTGAGAAAGAAGCTATATAACCCGAGGATGAGAGATGGAGACTCGGTGGAAAAGAATTTGAATTCTTTCAATACTGTGGTAAGTCAGTTAGTATCTATTGAGATTAAAATTTCAGATGAAGATAAATGTATTAGTTTACTCTGTTCTTTACCAGACTCGTGGGATAGTCTGGTTGTGGCCATAGGTAGTAATACAAATGCCTTGAAGTTTGATGAAGTGGTCTCATCCTTGTTGCTGGAGGAGATGAGACAGAATAATATGGAAGGAAAGAGCACAGACACATTATTTACAAGAGGGTGTTCCTAGGAAAGAAATAGATCTAAGTTCTCAAGTGGGAGATCTAAGTCTAAGGGTAGATCTAAATCTCCTAGAAATTTTGTAAGGGTATGTTGGAGATGTGGAAAAGAAGGGAACTACAAGAAGCAGTGTAGATCCAAAGTTGAGAAAAACAAGGGATCTGAAGAATCTCCTTCTATAGAAGAAAAGACCTCCAAGGAAGAAGGAGGGGATGTGTACTTGGCTTCTTCAAGCACACATGCAAATCATGAGGCATGGTTGGTTGACTCTAGTGCATCCTTTCATATGACTCCCACAGGGAGTGGTTCTGTGAATATGAAAGGTATGATGGATGTAATGTTTTCTTGGGTGATGATTCGACAACCAGAATCATAGGATGAGGTAAATTCAAGTTGAGGCTCATAGATGGAAGGATTAGAACACTGCCTGGTGTTCTACACATCCCAGGTTTGGCCAGAAATTTGATTTTTGTAAGCAAAATGGACGATGCAGGGGTAAAAACAATATTTGAAAAGGAACCCTATAGGATGGTTCAAGGAGAAATGGTGTTGTTGAAGGGAGTTTGGTTTGGAAATCTGTATAATCTACAAGGAAGCACTATTATTGATGGGTGTAATAGTTCCATTTTTCATGATATTGGAGTTGAAGAAGAAAGAAATCCTACAGTCTCTAGAGAAAATTTTATGCTATGGCATCAAAGATTGGGGCATATCAGAGAGAAGGGTCTTCAACTACTACACGGTAAAGGTATGGTTGAATGTATATCTAACTTCTCTTTGGATTTTGATTTTTGTGAACATTGTCTATATGGGAAGCAGAATTGGGTAAGATTCCCCTCTGGTGCAACGAGGGAAGAAGGAATTTTACATCTAGTTCACAATGATGTTTTTGGACCTATGTCGGTCCCATCATTGGGAAAATCTATGTACTATGTCTCATTTATAGATGACTTCTTGAGGAATACTTGGATATTTTTCCTCAGGAAGAAATCCGAAGTCTTTGATAGGTTTAAAGAGTTTAAGGCTCTTATTGAGAATCAAACAGAGAAAATAATTAATGTGTTGAGGATAGATAATGGTGGTGAGTTCTATGGGAATGAATTTGAAGAATTTTGTAAGAAGTGCGGTATAGCAAGGTAGAATACTACATCATATACACCTCAACAGAATGGAGTTGCAGAAAGGATGAATAAGACATTGATGGAAAAAACAAGGTGCAAGCTCAGTGGTGCTGGGTTAGGTTAAGAATTATGGGCAAAGGTAGCAGGTACTGCATGTTACCTGGTCAATAGATCACCCTCATGAGAATTGGATGACAATACTCCACAAGAGGTATGGACTGATAAGGAACCTTCTCTCACACATATCAAGGTATTTGGCTGTGATTCATATATTCATGTTCCAAAGGAAAATAGAAGTAAGCTAGATAAGAAGGCCGAAAAGTGTATCTTTATTGGATATAAATATGGTCTCAAAGGTTATAAGCTTTGGAACCCAGAAACTAAGAAGTTAGTGTATAGCCAAGACGTGGTATTTAGAGAAATGAAGGATGTTGTTAAACAGGAAGTCCTACCAAGTAAGGAAGAACTAGAGAAAATAGAGTTTGATTTAAAGGATGATGAATCAGACTCTACAGAAGAACAAGAATCAGAAGAAGAATATCCTCATACTCCAGTATTGAGGAGATCGGTTCGAGAAAGAAGGATACCAGAAAGGTATACTCCATCTGATTTCCATTCAAATTTTGTTGTGTCTATTACTGATGATGATCCTAGAACTGTCAGGGAGGTAGTGGATTCAGAGGATGGAAATATCTGGAAAAGGTCCATGGACAAAGAAATTACATATTTGGATAAGAATGAGGCTTGTGATCTTATGGAGTTTCCGACTGGAAGAAAGCCCATTGGCATAAAATATGTATTTAAAAAGAAGCTGAATGCAAAAGGAAAAGTGGAGAAATACAAATCTCGGTTAGTAGAAAAGGGTTATTCCCAGGTTGAGGGAATTGATTTTGGTGAGATTTTTTCTTCTTTTGCCAAGTTAACCTCTATAATATTTATGTTATCTGTTGTTGCTGCATTTGATTTTGAAGTAGAACAAATGGATGTGAAGACAACATTCCTACATGGGGATCTAGAAGAAGAAATCTATATGAAGAAACTAGAAGGTTATGCTGTGAAGGGAAAGAAGAAGCTGGTATGCAAGATGAAAATTTCCCTATATGGTTTAAAACAATCACCGAGGACATGGTATCAAAAATTTGATACTTATAAGCTGGGACTTGGCTTCACAAGAAGCAAAGAGGATAACTGTGTGTATTTTAAATTAATTGGTGATCATTTGATTTGTTTGGTCTTGTATGTGGATGACATGTTGTTGATAGGAAACAACAAGGAGATTACCCAGGATGTGAAAATTCAGTTGTCCTCTAAATTTGATGGGAAGGATCTCGGTGCTTCAAATTTCATTTTGGGAATGGAAATTAGAATAGATCGGAAAAGGAGGAAACTGTGGTTAAATCAAAGAAAATATGTCGAGACAATATTGCAGAGGTTTAATATGTAGGAATGTAAATCGATCAAGGTTCCTATTCCTGTTGGTGTAAAGTTATCTGCGGATCAGTGTCCCAAGACACATGAAGATGAGGAGGACATGTCTCGTGTTCCATATGTGAGTGTAGTTAGTAGTTTGATGTATGCAATGGTTTATACTAGACCGTACATTGCACATGCAATGGGAGTTTTGAGCAAGTATATGTCAAAACCAGGAAAGGAGCATTGGATAGTAGTAAAAAGGGTTTTCAGCTATTTGCGTGGCACTGCTAGCTATGGATTGTGCTACCAATGAAGATCAGGATTGGACAGAGTGGTGGATATACATGGCTTTGTGGATGCATACTGGGCTGGAGATCTGGATCGTATGAGATCTACAAGTGGGTATGTGTTTAACATGTTTGGAGGAGTAATAAGTTGGATGAGCAAAAGACAGGTTGTAGTGTCACTTTCAACTACAGAAGTTGAATACATGGCAGCCACTCATGCAAGTAAGGAAGAAGTATGGTTACAAAGATTGTGTTCAGGTATTGGGTTGGTACAACAAGTTGTAAGGATATATTATGATAGTCAAAGTGCAATATTTAGGGCGAAGAACCCGACTTATCATTCAAGGACAAATCATATTGATATTCAATATCACTTTGTGAAAGACGTGATTGAAGAAAAGAAAGTATCGCTGATGAAGGTGGACACTTTGAAGAATGTTGCAAACTCATTAACAAAATTTGTGAGCACTAAGAAGTTCTCTTGGTGTAGAGGATCCATGGGCATTGATTCCCTAGATTGTTGACTATGTAACCCCGTAACCCCATGTATGCAAAGAAAACAACAAGTGGGAGAATGTTGGGTATGTTTTATATTCTTTGCACGAGTAGTAGTGTCACATATTTAGGTGGTTTTTCGGCACATGGTTTCTTTGTCGATGGTTTTCTATTTCCGGTTAAGGAATTAGGGTTGTTGACTAATCCGGGTCATTGGGTTAGGGTTTTGGATGCCGCTGGCTTCTATTTGTATATTGTATTGTAAGCAATGTATCACCATGAATGAAAATATAGAATATGTTGGCTTTCCCGGTTTGGGTTTCCAGGGGAAAAATCTCTGTGTAATGTTTGTATTTTCCATTGTATATTTTCTATTATTTTACTGAAAATCTATTTGCAGTAAATATTGTACAAGGTTAAAATCTACACCCAGGATCCTCCTCGACCAAGACATCCAGCTCCTCATGTTCCCTTTCCCTCTAGTGCACATACATCCTGTCACAGAGAAAGATGGAGAGGTTTAGTTTTTGTTTCATATTTATCTTGAACATTAAAGGAGGTGTACATGGTCTACTTTGGGCACATTCGCGTATGTATGCAAGCTGAGTATCACTCTACTTGCGTACATATGAGGTCTGAGCGTAGACAACCTACATACATGCAGGCCTAACCTTTTTTCAAAGGCACACCTCCTCCAAACATAAAATTAAATTTAAATGAATGAACTAAAATGAAATAATGGGTGTTTTGTATTTACTTGGTCCAAGTGTGAGGGTTTTTTGTCCACCTTCGCTCCCGGAATTTGCGTTTTGAGGAAAGGGGGATTTTGACCTTTTTGTGATTTTCCAAATTGCAATGGTAAAAATGAGTTGTCCACCTCTATTTATAGATTTGTTTGGTCCTTTTTTCCCTAATTTGGTCCCCTTTTTCATTTTTTATGACTTGGTGGATACTTGAGTTCTCTTTTGAGTTATATTTGGGTCATTCTGATGGACTTGTCCTTTCGGTTTGGTAATTTTATTGAGATGGTTTACACCTATATCATCCCATCGTAAAATTCATTTTTTTCAAATTTTTCATATAGGTTAGGTTTTCACTCCCAACATTCTGCATATTGTTGACTTTTCCACTTTTTCATAGGATTGATCCCACCGAAGTGCGACATAGAACCTTCTCTATTGCTTTAGAAGTGTGGTAGAGCCTACCTCTACATGGATGCCCTAGGTAGATCCTTTACTGCATTTTGACATCCATGTTGTGAGTTTTGTTTATGGGCTTGGGAGTCCTTTTTAGTCCCACCATGATTACATATTGAAGCCTCATTCTTTTTTCTAGTCATCATTCTTGGCCTTACCCATGGGACTCCCTAATGAGCATGGTTTGTTGTCTTTCAATCTCGCTTAAATTTTGAAAGAAACATCCAACGAGACTATATTTATTATTTTCGATCTCATCTAGATTAATTGAGAAAAGAAGCCCCCCTGGAGTCTTCTGTAAGCCCTTTTCAGACTCTCAAAAATTGAAAAGATTGTAAAGCAATCTTGTTTCCCTTCATGCTTGCCAAACTAAAATTTGAAGGCACATCTCTCCAATGGTAGTTTACCCCTTTTTCGGTTCGGGTGGATAATTCTACAAATAAAGGTATGCCCTAGGAACTTTGGTTTGCTAGGAGAGTATTCTCAGGTGTAAGTTTAACCCTTTTTCGAGCCCGAGGGATTAAATTTTTGAAAAAGTAACATTCTCCTTGGTTTTGGTTTATCTTTTTTTCGGGCCTTGGATATTACTTACGAAAAAGGAACACTCTCGGAGTCCATAGTTAAGATCTTTTCAGACTCCCTAAATATGAAAATATCGTCGAGTGACCTTGTTAATTTCACACTTGTTAATTAGTCCAGAAAGAACATCTATTCGGCATGAGTTTAACCCTTTTCCAACCAATAAATTATTCCAGAAAAAGGTATGCCTTGGGAGACTTGTCTCCCCGTGAGAGTTCTCCTCAGATATATTTTATACTTTTTCAGGCTAAGGAGACTAAACCTATAAAAAGGTTGTGAGTCCATAGTTACAGTCTTTTTAGACTCCTTAAAATTGAAAACATCGTCGAGTCATCTTGTCTCAATAACACTCGTTAAAATGGTATTGAAGAGATGTCTTTTTGCTATAAGTTTAACCCTTTTTCAAACCGACTAAACTAATTGCGAAAAAGGAACTCCCTCGAGTCTTATTTTAGCACTTTTTCAAACTCTCTAAACGTGAAAAAACCACTAAGCTTACCTTCTCTAGGATCATAAAAATTTACATGGAAGGGGTCTTGTTGTGTCATGCTTAATTGCATTGCGGGTCTCATATTTGCGTCTTTGGACTAATGTCAACTCCATGTTTTTGTCAACTAAGCCTTTAAAGCATTCCTTATACGTAAGACTTACAACACTTTTTCCCTTGTGATCTGACACCTTGACCCATGGAGGAATTTTCCCCAAGTGTCCTTATCCTGCACATGTCTCCTTGCCCTAAGAATTAGTATGTTCCATGCGCTTGGAACCAGTTTTCTTACTTGCGACACTCGTTTCCTCCTTTGTAATGTAGCATTCTTTTATTATTTTTCAGGCTCATTAAAAATTTGAAAAAGACAAAAAAATCAAATATTCCAAAAAGAGGGGATGGGATATATCAATTCTTTTTTCGAAAACAAGATAGTCACCCTTGGACAAAGAACATCCTTCCATTTGTTCTCCAAGAATTGGGATCTAGTATGACCTTAGGAAGTTGTTCTCTGCATATAGAGTTGTGTTCTCCTCCATTTGGTTACTCTTTCAAACATATGGAGAGTTTTTGGTGCCTCCTGCATCACAAACTTATGTTAATATCACGCTTCCTGAGTCTGATCATCTTTCATGATTTTATCCAAGGGAAGTTTTATCCAACCTGAGTCATCCATTCTGCAGTTTGTATCTTGAATTTCATGAGTCGGCCATCCCGAGAGGTCGGTCAAGTCCAGATTCAAAATCGATGAAGTTTTGTGCATGATGATCAAGATCCTCCAGTATTTCCCCAACGACATTTCGAATACCTCAGAGTAGTGATTCTTACACTCCTATTGTACTTTTACCTGAGATGTTGAAGATCTTGAAGTTGTTTCTCGATCGATGTGTTGGAAATACTAAAACAACTGAGAGGGGGGGGGGTGAATCAGTTGTATGTGAGCTTAAACAATTTTATATCTGTTAAAACATTATTAATCTTTCTTCATATGTCATCAACAATATACAGCATATGGAAAGTAAAAGTAAAGATCATCAGTCACACATAAAACACACACAGAGACAGATTTTCATGAGGAAACCCATAAAGGGAGAAAACCTCTTCTTCTTCGAAATGATAGGCAGTCTTTTTCTGTTCTGTACATCATTTACAATTGAGCA
>ML776963.1:1280731-1295370 GCA_009831015.1 Picea engelmannii
CCTCTTAGATTTATTATATCTAACTACCATAGTGGACCTTATTTAATAATATAGTGGACCTAGTCCACCTTACATTGAATGACCTCCACTATTATCACTATGGGCCCTCTGGGCCCCCCCACTACCTCTCTAGCTACCTTACAAGTTATAAGCACCGACGATTGTACATTGGATATGCTTGTTGTGCATGTAATAAACTAGCTCCACCACCTTCGCAAGATATGTCATTAATGTCTTCCCCCTATCCCGGGTCACCCCTGGTGTTTTCGGGTAAGCTTATGAGCATTCTGCCCCTACGCATACTGTGTTCAAACCCTGGCTCGTTCACCTCACTCACCGTGTGTTCCTGTCTATGGCACCGGTGGTGCGAATAGAGCCAAACGATAGTCAAGCTCTGTTACTGTTTGATGATGCCCGTAAAGATTTAGAAGACAGTGGTTGGCTCACGTTTATACAGAGGTTCAAGGGCTTCAAACTCACAGTTGCACAACATTTCATCCTTACCTTTGATGGGTGTAGAGCTAAAGTAAGTGACATTCATCTTGAACTCAATGAAGAATTCATAAGATCTGCCACAGGCCAGCGATGGTTTAAAAAATCCAAAGTCGACGAGGTGCCATGGCCTTTGCTATTTGTATCATGAAAGGTTACATCCTGTGACAAAGGTATGCATATTTCCACCCTTAAATCCAGGTGGCATGATCTTTTAGTGATTATGAAACAATTTGTGACCTGTGAAGGTCGGTATGGCCTAGTTTTTCTATATCACCTCTAGCTGTTGACGAATTTCATGGGTTATCCTTTGAACATGCCACATTACTTCTTGCGTAGTCTTTATAAGATGGCTAAGAGGTTCAAACGCGAGAAGGTCGATAGCAGCCTGTTTCACCATGGCTTGATTAGACTTATCGTCGTCCACCATTTAAACCTTCATGGCGATAATTGACAAGCCTTTTTGTCTAGAAATGGCTTTGTTGGTTCAGAGTCTATCCAAATCGACAAGTCTGTGGTCAATGAGACTAAGGTTGGGCCACTTGTGCCTTTTCATGCCCTTCTACCCTCTCCCAAACCCTCGATATACCCTGATATCGACCTACTCGACATCATAATAGACAAGGATGAGGCTGTAAAGAAGCCTATGAGTAAGAAGGTCAAGGGTAATCCTACTGTCGATACCAAAGGTAAAAAGAATGCTCGATTGATATCGAGACTTGCCTGGAATAAGTCTAAGCCAAATGTTGATCAAAATCCCATAGTTCTGAGCGAGGACTCAAAATCCGATATCAAGCGTTTCTTAGCTAAAGAGTACCCCTATTCCCAAGGCCTATGCTCTGAGCTACCCTATGAATATGTTTCTAATTTTCCCCCATGACTAAAGAACAATCCTAACTACCCAGGAATCAAGTGTCATAATGAAACCCTTGGTGATTTGAACAAACCCTCGACTGTTATTTCGAAGCCCGAGCATACATCATGTATCCAATGTAATGTGTGGCTTGAGCGCTACTATGTCGACGTTCCCTTATTACAATCGAAGATCAAATATTCAGAGACCAAGTTCTAGTGTTGTCAAGAGAAAGGGACAGGCTTCAAGCTAATGACAAGAAATAGAAAACCACTGGTTCGATCGTCTTTAGGAATGTCGAATTGACAATAGCCTTCATCAATTCCAAACTATCATGACCGAGTTGTTTTTTGATTATCCAGGTATGAATTTCGATATCAATTTCGTTTTATGAATTGCTTGGATTAATATAATGGATTGGGTTTTGAGTTTCGATTAGTTCTGTTTATTATTCGAAACAATTTTGTCATGGTTTGATTATCAAAAATGATTATGTTGTGGATCCTGTACAGTAGATTCATTTTACTAAAGTCGAATATGGTTATGATTTTGGTATGCGATTTTGTCGTGCCCATCTTAGTAGAAGCGATGGTGGTTTTGACTTGGTATGGTTCACTTTAGAAAGATTCTGTTGGTTTGAATTAATGTAATCAATGGGGTTTGTTTTCATTTTGATTTTGATTGCATCTGACCTGTATAAGAGATTTTTGTGCTAAAATCAGAGCACAACTATGTTTTGATTTGGTATGATTTCGTTGTGGAACGATTTCATGGGCTTGAATTGGTATGATCCTCTATATGTGTTATGCGTCATTATTAGTGACTGGGTTGATAAATACAATGTAATCTAATAAACTCAAAATAACATTGTTGACTTTGATTAGCCAGGAACGACTCTGTTTTGTATTGAATCGATATTTTCGTTTGGGCTCTGGTTACACTCGACTTGTGCAAAAGATCTATTAGCTAAAATCGTGGAGTTGTGTTGATTCATAGCGACTGTGTCAAAAAAAAATTGTTTCGATTCATTTTGATTTGATTGTTGCATGTCTTGAGTTAGCACAATTGCCTGTATTGAGTTAGATTGATATCGAAAATAGATTTGATGTTGTTCTGTTGGTTTTGATTTTCAAAAACGATTTTGTCCCTGTTGAATTCATATGAAAAAACTCAGCTAATAATTTGTTTCGAAATTGATTCAAGTGATGATTTCGTTGACTGTCAATCGATTCTATCCGCTTCCAATTGTTAATGACAAACGTTTGACAAATCCCACATATCCTGTTATCAATTGATTAATTCAATTACGATTTCATTTGTTTCGATTTATACACAAGTTTTGATTTGGTTTGTAAATAGCATGGGTCGTTTGTATATGTTTAATATAGTGCTATCAATTTGAAAAACGATCCTGTTGATTTCATTTTGGATTTGAAAATGATTTCATTAGTGTCAAGTTATCCAATACGATTTTGTTCACTCGAAATTGTGATAACAAATGGGACAGAGTACATCTATCTCTGTAATCATTCGACTGATCATAATATTATCTGCTCTCAAATTAGTATAGTAGTTTTGATTTGAATGATTTGTTTGTTTTCAAATAGAAATTAGATATTTGTTTAGTAGTTTGAATTTAATTCTTTGAGTTTTGAATTGATTTTGAAAAAGATTATGTAGCTAGTCTTAGAAATTAGATTTTTATCAATTTTATCAATAAGATATCCTCTAATCTTGTCTATTTTTGTCCTCTTTCAGGTGCATACGAATTTACCATGAGCTATTGGGCATGATGTGATAGTTTAGGAGATATTTTGGATTTGGTTTTGTTTAGGTTGTTAGCTAGAGTTAGAAACTTGGGATATTTTCCCAGATTTTCTGTAAACAGTTTTGATGATTCCCACATGGATGTTTTACCCCGTGGGAAGTCTTTAAATACTTGTTATTTTTTGTAATAATCATCATCCTCACGGTGGGAGAACCAGACTACGTATTTATGATACAGACTGGAATGAAATTTGATGTCTTGTAACAACTTTCGCTTTCAATATATCAAACTTTTGTTTCAAGTTTTATTCATATCATTTTGCAGTTGATTATAGACTACTTTAGCTATCGTAATCTATTGCAGGTTGATGTGACTTGATTAATGTGTTATCTATATCTAATCTCTCTCTTATTTAAAAAATACAACAATTAATTTGTTTCAGTTAATGAATCACAGATTTCTCTTCTTCGTTAATTGGATCATTTTGTACAAATCCTTGCACGCAGATTTATCTAAATGTTATGATTTGTAAAGTATAAGATTGTTGTAACTTTTATGTCTTGTTTGTTCTGTTATCGATATTCAAAAGAGCACTGCTGCTTACTATTTACTAGAGGCTGGCAGAGGATTGATGCGAGTTTCCTCCCATCGAACAACTGAACTGGATTCTTTACATAGGACAAATTGGAAAGCGTTATTACAGGTTAGCGTATTAGTATAATTTAATTAGTTTAGATAGATATATATATATTAGTTTAGATTTGTAGTTAGAGTTGTTATTTTGCTTTCTTAGTTTAGACAGTTTTTAGTTTATTTCTTTTTCATAAAATTATAAAAATCAAAAAACAATAGTTTCGTTGTCTTAGGACAGATTACAAATGAGTTTTGCAGGTTTTCATTTAAATCTATAATTTGTAAATATTGCATATTTGTGATTAAGATTTAATTCTGTTAGTAGTTAGATGTTTAATTTCGTAGAGTTATTATAGTATTAGATAGTAAATTGTATATATAATAGTTTAGATTTGTTTATTAGTTTGTTTTAATTGTTATTTTTCATTTAGATTAGTTAATTTAGAGTAGTTTTCTTTTTGTTTTCTTAGGACTTAGATTGGCTAACGGAGCCTCTAAACCTGTCAGGGTGGGTTACCCCAAATGGCTTGGGTTATTTAGACAACCTCGGACTGGATCCACTCTTCCAGTTGATGGACGATCATTTTCTCCCATTAACAAATGGTGCTAGAATGAGGGCCTGGAATTAATTAATGTCACAAGGCAGTCGTAAGACTCCTCCACCACCTAATCGCTCACCTATAGTGACAAGAAGTCATTCAAATGATAACATTCCCCCTCAAACAACAACCACATCAAACGACGATCCACAGATCACAGTTGAGCCAATAACCCCAAATCCTACAGGTGGTGACATAAAAGAGATTGTCCGCCAATCTCTCATAAGAACTCATACTACGTTAGCCCGTTTGAGGCAACCAAATCGACCTTCGGACCAACCTTTAGATTTCTCTGATATCAGAGAACAATTCGGAGGCACTAATATCACTGTGAACCCTACAGATCCAATCCTCACTTTTGCTGTAGGAGGATCTGGAATACCTCCTTCACCACCTCCATCATCCCCTTCTTATTCTGGAGAAGTCTCTTCTCACGAAGGAAGTTCCCCTTCTCATCCTTCCACACCCACTACACCAATGGCCAACCAGAACAATCCTGCTAGACCTTGGCTCGACCAAGATGCCGTATTTGTACCTGGAGCTCAGCATCCCTTACCTAAACATCCAGAGAAATGGCTTCCCAAGTTTGACCCTGACTCAAAATAGATCGCTGAAGATCACATTAAAAAGTTTATGTTATCCATAAGACTCCGCAATGTTGAGCATGAAGACGTAGTCTGTAGGTTGTTCCCCTATACTTTCAAGGGCAATGCATCTACGTGGTACTTTGCCCAACAACCTCATACTATCGTGTCTTGGGAAAAGTTTGAGTCATGCTTTTTGGAAAATTTCGGAGACGGAAAGCCTCCAGAAGTCTTAGTCATGGACCTTTCTAACTTAAGAATGAACCCAAAAGAAAAAGTTAAAGACTTAAATCAAAGATTCTTAACACTTAAGAACCGAATCCCTAAAGATTCCATGCCTGCCGAGAATCTTATAATAGCATACTACACTAAAGATATGCATCAAAGTATAGCTATTTGGGTTAAACGATCCAAGAAATCCATGTTGTTAGAAGCCTTCGAGGAGGCCACCTAGATTGAAAAAGACATACTTAGTCTTAAAGACTCTACTAGCAACAAAACAAAGACTAGTTCTTCTTCCAAAAAGAAGATCGAAATCCTCCCTAGACCTACTCAAAGTAAAACACAACCTGAAAGGTCTGATTTAGAAAACTTAACTAAAGTTGTTCAAAAACTATCAAATCAAGTTACAGATTTGAAAAGGACAACCAAAGAAGCTTCCTCGAGAAAAGGGCCTTACAATCCCCCATTCAGGAAGCCTTTTCCCACCAACCGACCTAATCCAACCACCGAAGGCCTTAATCTAGAAAGTCTACAATACGCCCTTCAAACAATTCTAGAAGCCTAGGATAACTTGATGCCTCCTGAGATTCCTGAGGAGGTGGTTGAACAAGAGACAGTTCAAGAAGAGGAGTCTTCTCCAAATATTTTTGGACACTTCTTGGATAGCATCTTTCAAGCTAACTTCGATACAGTACATCCCTATAACACTAGGAGTAATACGGCAAACAAACCTTCTTCCGAAAACACTACGACTTTGCCTCCAAAGCAATATAAACCAGTTGAGACTAAACAGAATCATGTGAACCCCAACTTAGATTATGATGTATTTGAAGATGTTAAAAAGTTAAGGGCTAACATTTCTGTTTATGAGTTACTGAAATTTCCATCTTTGTTACAAAAAATGTTGCAAAACATCGCAGAGAATGGTAAAAATGGTAATTCAAACAAGGTTGTTCAGAAGAAAGTTCCTCAGAAGACTTCCACAAAGAATAATCCTGATCCCCAAGATAGAGGAAGCCTTCCTGGGAGTAATGTAAATAATGTAAATAATGTAGATAAAGTAGCTTTAGAAACTGCGAGTAAAAAGCCACAAGCTACCACCCTTAGCGCTCGCAAAAATGTACCTCCATTTTTGTTAGCTTTTGAAATCTTTAATAGAAATGTGCACAATTGTATGGTAGAATCAGGAGCGTCATCCAATGTGATTCCATGGTCTGTATGCCAGAAGATTAACGCTGAAGTTGAACCATCCACCTTAAAAATCATACAACTTGATCGGACTAATGTTAAGGTCATAGGCGAATTAAAGAATGCGCTTATAAGATTATCATCTAACCCCAAGGTTCATCAAGTTATTGATATTATTGTTGTGGATATTCCAAAAGTGTATGATCTGTTTTTAAGCAGGGACTGGTCAGAGCAGCTACACGGTTATTTTGCGACAGATTGGTCTCATCTATGGCTCCCAGAGAACGACAAGCCCAACAAGATAAAATTAAATCGTGAACGCTACCTTAAGTTCATGGTCACAGATTTGAACGATCCCAACGTACCATTTACACCTTCTGCTGATTCACCCGAAGTACAAGGAATGGATACCTTTTTCGGAAATTTCATAGCCTAGACTTCAGCTATCACCAATCCAGAACAACAGTCCGAGATTGTAGCATATGCACAGCCAACAGTTTCTACACAATGATCTCATGCACCCGATGAAAATCAAATTTGGTCTCTTTATTTCGATGGGTCAAAGTCCAAAGAAGGAGCTGGCGCAGGCTGTGTTATTATCGATCCGGCAGTTAACAAAACATTGATTGCATGTAGGCTAGAATTTGAATGTACTAATAACACTGCATAATATGAGGCTTTACTGCAAGGTCTCAAAAAATATTTAGATCTGAACATTCAAAACTTGGCTGTCTTTGGCGACTCTGAAATAGTGGTTAGACAGGTAAGAGATTCTATCCATTGTCTGTCTCCGCATCTTAAAAGCTACCAATCCGAGGTATGGAATTTAATGAATAAGTTTTTTTCTTTCAATATAAATTCTATTCCTAGATTGAATAATTCTAAAGCAGATCTATTAGCTAACATAGCTTCTAAACTCTTTCCTGTAGAAGGCTTGTCCCCAGATGCATTCTTCGTCGAACTGTTGTTCCAGCCATCCGTTCGCAACAACATCACGAACTGGAGAGTCTTTGACGATGATCAACAGATTATTTGCTTTCTGCATATGGAGGAAACTTTTCAAGGCGTGGTGATAGACGAACGCAAGCACGATGACAATTTGCACGATTTCACGGTAATACCAGATCCGAGAACTCCTGAATCTTCATCGGACATGGTAAATTCGATCCCTAAATCTGTAGTTAGATTAGAGAAATTTTACAATCTTCAAGATAAATTCAAAAAAATAGTCAATAGTAAAACCAATAGTTCCTCATTATCATATGAAAAAGTGAACTTAGGGACTAAGGACAATCCACAATGCATTAATTTAGGGTTAGGGTGTTCTCAACAAGAAAAAGATGCATTTATTAAATTGTTCAAATAATTTAAAGATGTCTTTGCATGGACGTATGATGACCTTAAAACGTTCGACCCTAACATCATACAACATGTCATTCCTATGAAGCCCCAAACCTTACCCTTTCAACAAAAATTGAGAAAAATGCACCCTAAGCTTGAAATGATCGTCAAAAAAGAATTAAACAAACTCCTAAATGCTAAGATAATTTTTCCAGTTAGGCATACTCAATGGGTTTCTAACCTTGTCCCCGTCCGGAAGAAAAGTGGGGAAATCCGACTGTGCATTGATTTCCGAAACCTTAATTGAGCGTCTGATAAAGACAACTATCCTGTCCCACCCATGGAACAGATCCTTCAATAGGTATCTGGTTCTGAGAGGCTATCCTTGCTGGATGGTTTCTCAGGGTACAACCAAGTCTTGATGTCTCCACCAGACCAACTTAAAACTACCTTCCGCACCCCATGGGGCACCTACGCTTATCGAAAAGTGCCCTTTGGATTGATTAATGTTGGTGCCACTTTCTAGAGAGCGATGGACATCGCTTTCCAAGGATTAATCAATCATTTCGTCGTACTTTACTTAGATGATGTTACTGTATTCTCTAAAAACAAAACCGATCATCTAGCTCACTTACGAGCCGTTCTACAGTGATGTCATAAATATGACATTTCCTTGAATCCTAAAAAATCCATTTTTGCTGTAGAATAGGGTAAACTCTTGGGATTTATTGTGTCAAGCGAAGGAATGATTATTGACCCTGAAAAGACTCAAGTCATCGCGAAACTTCCCCCTCCTACATCCAAAAAATCTATGTAGTCTTTCTTGGGCCAGATTAACTTCGTGAGGAGATTCGTCCCCAGTTTCTCCGAAATGGTCAGGCCTTTACAGAATCTAATTAAGAAAGACACCCAATATCATTGGGGACCCTTAGAAAATCAAGCTTTTAATGCAATAAAGAAGGCCATAATAGACTCTCCTTCTCTCATGAGCCCCGACTTTTCTCAAGACTTTACACTCTACACTTTTTCTTCTGACCATTCCTATGTCGCCGTCCTAACTCAAAAGAACACCAAAAATAATGAAGTACCCATTGCCTTTATGAGCTCTACTTTCAAAGGTGCTGAACTTAATTACCCAGTAGTAGATCGGCAAGCCTACGCTATTTTCAAAGCAGCCAAGCACTTCCGGTCCTATCTTTTGAAGTCAAGGACGAAAGCCATTGTCCCTTACCTAGCCGTCAGGAACCTGTTAGTGCAGAAGGAACTAGGAGAAAAGAGGGCTAACTGGTTTACCTCCTTGCAGGAGTATGACTTAGAAATTACCCCATCTCAAATAGTGAGAGGCCAAGGGTTATGCAAGTTAGTTGTTGATTCAGTAGTAGGACAACAAGAACAAAGTGATACGTCAAACTTAGGACAACATGATCAAAATGCAATCTGCTGTACACAAAACTTTGTCAGTCCCTGGTATGACGATATAAGATTCTGTCTTGAACATGGGTCAGCCCCCAGTCACCTGGATCCCACTAAAAGAAGAGCGTTGAGATTAAAGTCTGCCTCCTTTCATTTGGTTAATGGTATTCTGTTTCATCAAAGTTTTGATGGTGTACTGATGCGTTGTCTTGAGAAGGACGAAGAAGAAAAAGTCTCGCTAGAGTTGCATGTAGGAGAAGCTGGTGGTCATTTTGGTGGTGACACCACTGCTCATAAAGTTTTGAGAGCCAGTTATTACTGGCCCATGCTTTTTAGAGACGCCCATGCCTTGTGTCATAAGTGCACTATTTGTCAAAAAGCATTAGGGCGATTATAGAAACCAACCTTTCCTTTGCAGCCCATTTCAGTAGACTCTCCTTTTCAGCAGTGGGGCCTTGATATCATAGGACCAATCAACCCCCCATCCTCACAACAACATAAGTTCATCATAACAGCCACAGATTACTTTACCAGGTGGTCTGAAGCTGTCGCATTAAGAACTGTCAACACCGGTCAGGTAATTTTCTTTTTAAATTCGAATATTATCACTCGTTTTGGTATCCCTGATTGTTTGGTATTTGATAACGCTTCTTACTTTTCCTCTCTAGAGATGAGCGAGTTCGCTTTGGAAAAAGGAATTAAATTGAAGTATTCTGCTAGCTATTACCCCCAGGGCAATGGATTGGCAGAATCAACAAATAAGAACTTGATTAAAATCATCAAGAGAATGGTGGCTGAAAATCACAAAAAATGGCACAATGCACTGTTAAACACGCTCTGGGATGATAGGGTAACACCAAAAGCTGCTATAGGTAACTCCCCCTTTTTCTCGTTTATGGCAGAGAAGCAATTCTGCCACCACACATTCTTCTTCCTTCACTTCAACTATCGTAGAAAATTCAAGAAGAAGATTGTCCCCCTTTGGAAAACCAAAGTAATGCTTTGATGAAGCTAGAAGAGGTAAGATCCCAAGATAAACGTAAGTTAGATCAGCATCAACTATTGGTTAAAAGCTGGTTTGATTCTAACTCTGCTTCTGATAGGAATTTCGAAGTAGGTGACCTCATCTTGAAATGGGACAAACTGCATGAGGAAAAGGGAGAGCACACAAAATTTCAAAACTTATGGCTTGGACCGTTTTTAATTACTGAGAAGTTGGGACCCAGCTCTTTTCGATTGCAGAATCTAGAGGGGCAGCCTGACACTTATCCGGTGAATGGCCAAGCCCTGAAAAGATATTTTGCCTGATGACTACTCTTTGTATATTATGTACATATTTTTCTTTTGTTTTCTTTTTCTTTTTCTTTTTTGTTTTTGATTTATCCTTTGAGTTTATCAGTTTTTGTTTTTGGAAATACACGTACCTTAATGTTGAACTATTCGGACAAACAAAATAGAGAATTCTTTCACTAAAATGACTGCTAAGAAAATTGTATAAACATCAATTGTATACTTCTGAAATTTACATCTGTGTTGGCAAAAATGTTTGTTGTTTGAAAGAAGTTAACTGAGTTCAATCTCTGAGATAAACCTGTCATGATCATCTATTATCTTTTTACGTTGTCCTTATTCCTTAAGGGAATGACTCATAAGATGTCTCCCTGCCTTAGAAAGTTGGTTCTGTAAATGAAACATCTCTGGATCTTAATAAAGGACAGTTCTAAAAAATTCTGCTGAAGTCTAAAAAAAAAATATGTTAAAATATTATAATTTTCAGCGTCACCCCGCTCAACTATATATCTTTGAAAAACAAAATAAATCAATAAAAGAGCTGTGGGAAATGCTTGTAAACCCACCGTGATGCTGAACAGGTCTGCTGGCAGCGGGTAAATGCATGCATGGTGCCAAGAAAACTTCGTTGGGGTACTGAACAGGCCCGCTGGCAGCGAAGCAATGTCGGGTATATGAAAATTTGCAAATAAGAAACCTCTTGACCTTAAAATGTCCTTTATTCTGATCTAGAACTTTTTGGCAGGATACAGATATTAGAGTGGGTTAAATGGCAACACTGTCGAGGCTATGGATGCCTGCTGGAAGAAGTGGCTCTGTCAACAGTATTGTAGATTTTATCTTTAATATCGTGGCTCGCTTGTCTTAAGACTGTTATCAGTTTTCATCCTTTAAACACTGCTGAAATATTTGGTTAATAAAGATGTTTACACAATTTTTTGGTTGTTATTTTTGAGTTTGAATTTTTCTCGTTATCTTAATCTGAGTTTGTTCTTTTGGTAGAGATAATTGCTTCTACCAGTGTGTCGCCATTGTTGGCATCCAGTTCACATTTTTTCTACTATCCTTATAAGCTACCTACACCAGTGTTTTGCAAACCTTGATTTTCGTCGCAATCCTTGAGTAAAATGACACTATTATTTTTGCGCTATGTGTACACTTACCTTTGTTCTTGTTTTCATGACTGCAAGCATGAAAACTTGGTTTTCAAAGTCACATTAAAATCATCACTGAATTTTGCGATCTTTCTTGTCGATATGCCCATTGCGTTTCCAATTTACTTATCGTTATGCAATTGGCAAGACCCCTTGATCTGTACTCATTTGGAATTCATTTATTGATTATATAATTTCGTTTTATGAGTGATTGAGTTTGTGATGCATTGATGATTGGATTTATATGTTCTTTTATCGATTCACTTGATCATTGGTTTCATGAAAACACATTAGTGTTATGGTTAAACTCTTGGTATAAATCGTTTCATACAACACATGTCACCTAATCAAACCCTTGGTATTGGTTTCAATTTATTTGTTTGGTTTTAAAACTATTTTAAAACTATGGTTCGCGTAAATTTTTGGTCCACTTACCATATATCCATTGGTTGATTGAATGGCATAGTTTTTAACACACATGCATAGTCATTTGAATAGTTATAAGCGTCGGCGGCTGTACATCGGATATGACTGTTGTGCATTTAATAAACTAGCTCCACCACCTTCACACGATATGTCATTAATGTCTTCCCCCTATCCCAGGTCACCCCTGGTGTTTTCGGGTAAGCCTATGAGCATTCTTCCCCTGCGCATACTGTGTTCAAACCCTGGCTCATTCACCTCACTCACCGTGTGTTCCTGTCTGTGGCACTGGTGGTGCGAATAGAGCCAAACGATAGTCAAGCTCTGTTACTATTCGATGATGCCCATAAATAATTATAAGACAGTGGTTGGCTTGCATTTATACAGAGGTTTGAGGGCTTCAACCTCATGGTTGCACAACAATTCACCCTTACCTTTGATGGGTGTAGGGCTAAAGTAGGTGACATTCAGCTTGAACTCAATGAAGAATTCATAAGCTTTGCTACAGGCCAACGATGGTTTAAAAACTCCAAAGTTGACGAGGTGCCATGGCTTTTGCTATTCGTATCATGAAAGGTTACATCCTGTGACAAAGGTATGCATATTTCCACCCTTAAACCCAGGTGGCATGATCTTTTAGTGATTATGAAACAATTTGTGACCTGTGAAGGTCAGTATGGCCTGGTTTTTCTATATCACCTCCGGTTGTTGATGAATTTCATGGGTTATCCTTTGAACATGCCGCATTACTTCTTGCATAGTCTTTATAATATGGCTAAGAGATTCAAACGTGAGAAGGATGATATCATCCTATTTCACCATGGCTTGATTAGAATTATTGTCGTCCACCATTTAAACCTTCATGGCAATAATTGGCAATCCTTTCTGTCTAGAAATGGCTATGCTAGTTTAGAGTCTGTCCAAATCGACAAGTTTGTGGTCAGTGAGACTAAGGTCGGGCCACTCGTACCTTTTCATGCCCTTATACCCTCTCCCAAACCCTCGTTCTACCGTGATATCAACCTACCCGACATCATAACAAACAAGGCTGAGGCTGTAAATAAGCCTGTGAGTAAGAAGGTCAAGGGTAATCCTACTATCGATACCAAAGGTAAAAAGAATGCTCAATTGATATCGATACTTTCCTGGAATAAGCCTAAGCCATACGCTGATCAAAAGCCCATAGTTCTGAGAGAGGACTCAGACTCTGATATCGAGTGTTTATTAGCTGAAGAGTACCCCTATTCCCAAGGCCTATGCTCCGAGCCACCCTATGACTATGTTTCTAATTTGCCCCCATGCCTAAAGAAAAATCCTAACTACCCAGGAATCAAGCATCATAATGAAACCCTTGGTGATTTGAACAAACCCTCGACTGTTATTTCGAAGCCCGAGCAGACATCATGTATCCAATGTAATTTGTGGCTTGAGTGCTACTATGTCGACGTTCCCTTATTACAATCGAAGATCAAATCTTTAGAGAACCAAGTTGTAGTGCTGTCAAGAGAAAGGGACAGGCTTCAAGCTAATGACAAGAAACATAAAACCACTGGTTCGATCGTCTTTAGGAATGTCGAATCGGCAACAGCCTTCGTCAATTCCAAACTATCATGACCGAGTTGTTTTCTGATTATCCAGGTATGAATTTCGATATCAATTTTGTTTTATGAATTGCTTGGATTAATATAATGGATTTGGTTTTGAGTTTCGATTAGTGCTGTTTATTATTCGAAATAATTTTGTCATGGTTTGATTATAAAAAACATTTATGTTGTGGATCCTGTATAGTAGATTCATTTTACTAAAGTCGAATATGGTTATGATTTTGGTATGCGATTTTGTCGTTCCCAGCTTAGTAGAAGCGATGGATTGGTTTTGACTTGGTATGGTTCACTTTAGAAAGATTCTGTTGGTTTGAATTAATGTAATCAACGGGGTTTGTTTTCATTTTGATTTTGATTGCATCTGACCTGTATAAGAGATTTTTGTGCTAAAATCAGAGCACGACTATGTTTTGATTTGGTATGATTTCATTGTGGAACGATTTCGTGGGCTTGAATTGGTATGATCCTCTATATGTGTTATGTGTCATTATTAGTGACTGGGTTGATAAATACAATGTAATCTAATAAACTCAAAATAACATTGTTGACTTCGATTAGCCAGGAACGACTCTGTTTTGTATTGAATCGATATTTTTGTTTGGGTTCTGGTTACATTCGACCTGTGCAAAATATCTATTCGCTAAAATCGTGGAGTTGTGTTGATTCATAGCGGCTGTGTCAAACACAAACTGTTTCGATTCGTTTTGATTTTATTGCTGCGTGTCTTGAGTTAGCACAATTGCCTGTATTGAGTTAGATTGATATCGAAAATAGATTTGATGTTGCTCTGTTGGTTTTGATTTTCAAAAACGATTTTGATTTTCAAAAACGATTTTGTCCCTGTTGAATTCATATGAAAAAACTCGGCTAATAATTCGTTTCAAAATTGATTCAATTGATGATTTCGTTGACTGTCAATCGATTCTATCCGCTTCTGTTAAGAACCAAACATCAATATAGCATACAAAAACCTCTAGAAAAGTACTCAACGCCTTGAAAAAGAGATAATATCAGATAATAAGCCTCTTCGAGGGGGCAACCTCCTTTTACCCCACTTAAATGTTCAAGTCCAAGA
>ML776963.1:1299633-1324086 GCA_009831015.1 Picea engelmannii
TAGGATTTTCTGGAGGCTTATTTGGTGTAGAAGTTCCCTTTTTGGGTGGCATGTTGGCCAAATATCACTTTTGAGTCTTGATTTTGAGGTGGTTCTGCTAGACAATATTTATTCTGTTATATCTCCCAAGTTTCGGCCCGTCTAGGTATAAAACTTCCTCTAGGTAGTTCTCTGATATTTCTTCTCTACAATGCCACAGGTCGGATCAAAATTGGATGTACCAAGTGGAATTTACGGTAACTTCCTCACAACTTGCCGATTTTTGGCCTTTCCAGGAGATCTCACTTGTATAGAATGCCCCGCACAAAATAATTGATATCAAATTCTGAAACTAGCACCCAAAATACTACAGACTGTCCAAGATCCAATGCAACTAGTCCCACTCAATTTGGATACTCTATGAAAAAGTTATGATTGTTTTACCTAGAACACCTTCTTGAGACTAGTCAATAGGGCTAGTCAGATACCCTATCTTACACAGGGTGTATATACAAATTTGAAATGACCCAGACACTGAACGTTTTACCACAGATACAATACTAATTTCTATAAATTGTATCCAAAGGGCAGGGTCTGAAACGTTACAGATATTTTTTTATAGCGAAAATGCCTCAATGACTCATTTCAGGATGATTCCATAACCCTATATTGGACAGGCTGTATCTCGGAAAGTATAAGGCCTCAGGAGCTGAATTTTTAACCCAACGTACCTTGATCAGTCTACTAAAAACCCTTTAAGCAGTTCCTTCTGAAACGTTGTATAAAAAAAGTTATAGCGAAAATTCCACGGTGTCTCAGATGTAGCAGCGAAACCCCAAGACCTTGAGCTCTGATACCATATGTTAAGAACCAAACATCAATATAGCATACAAAAACCTCTAGAAAAGTACTCAACGCCTTGAAAAAGAGATAACATCAGATAATAAGCCTCTTCGAGGGGGAAACCTCCTTTTACCCCACTTAAATGTTCAAGTCCAAGATGATTCAAAATGAAAATGTCTCCTTGGTATATATAGGAGACTAGGAGGTTTAATGGCCTAAAGCCGACATAAATAAAATAAAATTACTAATCTAAATTACAACTAATGGCATAAATCCAACATAAATAAAATAACATTACTAATCTAATATGCCCCAATTAAGTGGTAATGGGCCAATATTAGGGCTTAACAGCTTCCAATTGGTAATGGCAAACGTTTGACAAATCCCACATATCCTGTTATCAATTGATTAATTCAATTACAATTTCATTTGTTTCGATTTACACACAAGTTTTGATTTGGTTTGTAAATAGCATGGGTCGTTTGTATATGTTTAATATAGTGCTATCAATTTGAAAAATGATCTTGTTGATTTCGTTTTGGATTTGAAAACAATTTAATTACTATCGAGTTATCCAATATGATTTTGTTCACCCAAAATTGTGATAACAAATGGGACAGAGTACATCTATCTCTGTAATCATTCGATTGATCATAATATTATCTGCTCTCAAATTAGTATAGTAGTTTTGATTTGAATGATTCGTTTGTTTTCAAATAACAATTAGATATTTGTTTAGTAGTTTGAATTTAATTCTTTGAGTTTTGAATTGATTTTGAAAAAGATTCTGTAGCTAGTCTTTGAAATTAGATTTTTATCAATTTTATCAATAAGATATCCTCTAATATTGTCTATTTTTGTCCTCTTTCAGGTGCATACGAATTTACCATGAGCTATTGGGCATGATGTGACAGTTTAGGAGATATTTTGGATTTGGTTTTGTTTAGGTTGTTAGATAGAGTTAGAAACTTGGGATATTTTCCTAGATTTTCTGTAAACAGTTTTGATGATTCCCACAGGGATGTTTTACCCTGTGGGAAGTCTTTAAATACTTGTTATTTTTTGTAATAATCATCATCCTCACAGTGGGAGAACCAGACTATGGATTTATGATACAGACTGGAATGAAAGTTGATGTCTTGTAATAGCTTTTGCTTTCAATATATCAAACTTTTGTTTCAAGTTTTATTCATATCATTTTGCAGTTGATTATAGACTACTTTAGCTATCGTAATCTATTGCAGGTTGATGTGACTTGATTAATGTGTTATCTATATCTGATCTCTCTCTTATTTAAAAAATACAGCAATTAATTTGTTTCAGTTAATGAATCACAGATTTCTCTTCTTCGTTAATTGGATCATTTTGTACAAATCCTTGCACGCAGATTTATCTAAATGTTATGATTTGTAAATTATAAGATTGTTGTAACTTTTATGTCTTGTTTGTTCTATTATCGATATTCAAAAGAGCATTGTTGCTTACTGTTTACTAGAGGCTAGTAGAGGATTGATGCGGGTTTCCTCCCATCGAACAGCTGAACTGGATTCTTTACACAGGACAAATTGCGTTATTACAAGTTATCTTATTAGTATAATTTAATTAGTTTAGATAGATATATATATATTAGTTTAGATTTGTAGTTAGATTTTTTATTTTAGTTGCTTAGTTTAGATAGTTTTTAGTTTATTTCTTTTTCATAAAATTATAAAAATAAAAAAACAATAGTTTCGCTGTCTTAGGACAGATTACAAATGAGTTTTGCAGGTTTTCATTTAAATCTATAATTTGTAAATATTGTACATTTGTGATTAATATTTAATTCTGTTAGTAGTTAGATGTTTAATTTCGTAGATTTATTATAGTATTAGATAGTAAATTGTATATATAATAGTTTAGATTTGTTTATTAGTTTGTTTTAATTGTTATTTTTCGTTTAGATTAGTTAATTTAGAGTAGTTTTCTTTTTGTTTTCTTAGGACTTAGATCGGATAATGGAACCGCTAAAGCCATCAGGGTGGGTTACCCCAAACGGCTTGGGTTATTTAGACAACCCCGGACTGGATCCACTCTTCTAGTTGAAGGAAGATCATTTTCTCCCGTCAACAGGGCAAAAACTATGAATTTCTCATTTACAGACTTGAATAGAATATGATATTTGTCATAGTTTTAGCTTCTCCATATCATGTTTTTATTCAAGTCATGATCATTTCGGTTTGTAATTAAATTATGATTTCTTTCACTGTCTTGGTTTACTACAGATTGGTATGATATAAATTCATATACATTATCCATGTTTTATGTTCCAGATTTAACGCACAGTAATCATTTTGTTTAAACTTGGGATTAAGAGATTTATCTTCATCATTTTTGAACATTCATGCACAAGTTTTCACAGCAGGATTTATCTTAATGTGGCTGCTTGCGAAATTATGAGATTGTTGTGATCGTATCTCTTATATGTTATATCATTTGAATTCCATTATTGTTGTTTCACATTTATGAGAAGCAATTGTAGGTTTTGCTGCGGGTTTACCTCATCAGACAAGGAGATGGGATGCTACACACTGAATAAATATTGGATGCGATAATAGGTCAGTTTACTAGTTCAATTTCATTAGTTTAATGAATACAGAAACCTCTTGTAGCTAAAACATTTTTTATTATCTGTGATTTTTTTTTTCAATTAGATAGTTTGTTATTCCATTTCGTGTTTATAAACATTATAAGAAAATAAATCAAAAAGATTGAAAAATAGCTTTGTTGTTGTTTAATAAATCAATCCATATTCGATTTTCGTGGATTTAGATTAAAATTCGTATTATGTAAATGTTATATATATATATATATTAGAAATAAAGTCATTTGTATATATTATATATATAATAAGTAGACTTATGTTATAAATATTAGTTAGTAAACTGTAAATATATATTAGATCTATATATAGTTTTCAGCGATTACTCTTCATCAAGTTATTTTATTTTTGTTTTTTTCTCTTTCTTTAGGACTTAGATCGGACAACGAAGCCGCTAAACCCGTCAGAGTGGATTAATCCAAACGGATTGGGTTAATTAGACAACCCCGGACCGGATTCACTCCTCCAGTTGACGAGTGGTCAATTTCGCCCGTCAACAAATGGTGCTAGAAGGAGGGCCTGAAAACTATTAATGGCACGAGGAGGTCGTAAGACTCCTCCACCACCTACCCACTCACCTATAGTGACTAGAAGTCGTTCAAATGACAACATTGTCCCTCAAACAACAACCACATCAAACGATGATCTATGGATCACAGTTGAACTAGTAACTCCAAATCCTATGGGTGGTGACATACAAGAGATTGATCGACAATCTCTCATAAGAACGCACAGTTCCTTAGCTCGTATAAGACAACCAAACCGACCTTTGAACCAACCATTAGAATTCTCTGATATCAAAGAAAAACTTGGAGGCACTAATCTCACCTTAAACCCTACAGATCCAATCCTCACTTCTATAGTAGGAGGATCTGGTATACCACCATCACCACCTCCTTCATCTCCTTCTTCTTCTGGAGAGGAATCCTCTAATGAAGGTAGTTCCTCCTCTCAACCTTCAACACCACCCACACCTATGGCCAACCCAAAAAATCCTGCCAGACCTTGGATTGACCAAGATGCAGTGGCCATACCTGGGCCTCAGCATCCTTTGCCAAAGCACCCGGAGAAATGGCTCCCTAAATTTGACCCGGACTCCAAACAGTTAGTCGAAGATCACATCAAATTTTTTATGTTAGCCATTAGACTCCGTAGTGTTGAGAACGAACACATAGTCTGTAGATTGTTTCCATACAACTTTGAGGGAAATGCCTCTACATGGTACTTTGTCCAACAACCCCACACCATCATGTCATGGGAGAAATTTGAATCCTGTTTCCTTGAGAAGTTCGGAGACAACAAGTCTCCTGAAGTTCTAGTCATGGAGATTTCTAGTTTATGAATGAACCCCAAAGAAAAGATTAAAGACTTTAATCAAAGGTTATTGACACTAAAGAACTGAATCCCTACAGATTCGATGCCTACCGAGAATCTTATTATCGCATATTATACGAAATCCTTACATCAAAACATAGCCATTTGGGTAAAGAGATCCAAGAAATCCACGTTGTTAGAATCCTTCGAAGAGGCCAGTCAGATCGAGAAAGACATCCTCAGTTTAAAAGACACTACTAGCAACGAGACAGAGACTAGTTCATCTTCCAAAAAGAAAATCGAAATCCTCCCTAGACCTTCTCAAAACAAAGTTCAACCTGAAAGCTCAGATTTAGAAAATTTACAGAAATTCATTCAAAAATTGTCCAACCAAGTTATAGATTTGAAAAGAACGGCTGAAGAATATTCTTCGAGCAAAGGGCCTTACAAACCGCCTTTTAGGAATCCTTTTCCCACCAATCGACCTAATTCAAATATTGGAGGCCTAAATCTAGAAAGCCTGCAATTTGCTATTCAAACGATTCTAGAAGCACATGATAACTTGATGCCTCCCGAGATTCCTGAAGAAGTAGCTGAACAAGAAACGACAGAAGAAGATGAATCCTCTCCTAATATTTTCGGACATTTTTCGGATAGCATTTTTCAAGCTAATTTCGAAACAGTGCATCCTTACAATACTAGGAGCAAGACAGCAAATAAGCCTTCTTCTTAAATCACTACGACGTTGCCTCCAAAACAATCTAAATCAACTGAGACTAAACAAAACTCACTAAAGCCAAGTTTAGATTATGATTTGGTTGAATATTTAAAGAATCTTAGGGCTAACATTTTTGTTTATGAATGATTAAAATTCCCTTTTCTTCTGCAAAAAAATGCTACAAAATATTGCAGAGAACAACAAAAATGAAAATTCGAGCAGTAACAAAGGTGCTCAAAACAACCCCAAAGTTCCTCAGAAGGCCTCTGCCAAAACCACATCCGAGCCTCATGATAAAAGAGACCTTCCTGTAAATAATGTAACAAATGTAGATAAACCAGTTTTAGAGTCTGCGAGTAAAAAGAAACAAACTTCCACTACTAGTACATGCAGAAATGTCCCTCCATTTTTGTTAACTTTTGAAATTTTCAATAGGAATGTGCATAACTGCATGGTAGATTCAGGTGTTTCATCTAATGTAATGCCTTGGTCTATTTTTCAAAAGATTAATGCCGAAGTTCAACCATCTAGCTTGAATATTATCCATCTTGATCGAACTAGTGTTAAAGTAATAGGCAAATTAAGAAATGTGCTTATAAGATTGTCGTCTAATCCTAAAGTTCATCAAGTGATTGATATTATTGTTGTAGATATCCCAGAAGTTTATGGTTTGTTTTTAGGGAGAGACTGGTTAGAACAAGTACACGGCTATTTTGCGATGGATTGGTCTCACTTGTGGCTACCCGAGAATGGAAAGCCCAATAGAATCAAGGTAAATCGTGAACGTTATCTAAAGTTGACAGTGACTGATTTAAATGATCCCAATGAACCATTCACTCCTTCTGGTGATTCACCCGAAATACAGGGGATGGATACTTTTTTCGATAATTTCGTGGCCGAAACTTCCACCATCTCTGACCCGGAACAACAGTCTGAAATTTTGACATATACGCAGCCAACAGCTTCTGCCCAGTGGTCACATGCAACCGACGATGATCAAATATGGTCTATTTACTTTGATGGGTCAAAATCCAAGGAAGGAGTTGGTGCAGGTTGCATCCTCATTGATCCAGTAGGTAACAAGACTCTAATTGCTTGCAGGTTAGAATTTGAATGTATAAACAACACAGCAGAATATGAGACACTTTGGCAAGGCCTCAGAAAAGCATTAGATATGAACATTCAAAATTTGACTTTCTTTGGTGATTCAGAAATCGTGGTTAGACAAATAAAAAATTATATCCATTGTTTATCTTCGCACCTTAAAAGATACCAAACTGAGGTATGGAATTTGATGAATAATTTTTCTGCATTTAACATAAATTCTATTCCTAGATCGAATAATTCGGAAGCTGATTTGTTAGCTAACGTCGCTTCAAAACTTTTTCCTGCAGAAGGCTTATCTCCGAATGCATTCTCCATCGAACTATTGTTCAAACCGTCCATCCCAGACAACATCACGAATTGGACAGTCTTCGATGACGATCAACAGATTATAAGTTTTCTGCATATGGAAGAAACTTTCCAGGGCATGGTGATTGACGAAGGTACTCATGACGAAAATCTTCATGACTTTACGGTAATACCAGATCCAATATATCCAGAATCTTCATCAGACATGGTAAACTCTATCCCAAAATCTGTAGTTAGATTAGAAAAATTTTATGATCTTCACAACAAGTTCAGAAAATCAGTGAACTATAAAACAAATAGTTCCTGTTTGACGCATGAAAGGTAAATTTGGGAACTAACGACAACCCACAGTGCATTAATTTAGGGGTGGGGTGTTCTGAGCAAGAAAAAGTAGCATTTATTAAGTTGTTTAAGGAATTCAAATATGTTTTTTCTTGGACATATGACGACTTAAAAACCTTTGATCCTAACATCATACAATACGTTATTCCTATGAAACCCCAAACCCAACCTTTTCAACAAAAGTTAAGGAAAATGCACCCAAAAATCGAACCAACTGTCAAGAAGGAATTAAATAAACTCCTGAACGCTAAGATAATTTTCCCAGTTAGGCACACACAATAGGTCTCTAATCTTGTCCCTGTCAGAAAGAAGAGTGGTGAAATCCGACTATGTGTCGATTTCCGAAATCTTAACCGAGCGTCTGATAAAGACAACTACCCTGTCCCTCCCATGGAGCAGATCCTTCAATAGGTATCTAGTTCTGAAAGATTATCCTTGTTGGATGGTTTTTCAGGGTATAACCAAGTCCTTATGTCTCCTCCAGACCAACTCAAAACCACCTTTCGCACTCCATGGGGAACCTACGCTTATAGAAAGATGCCCTTTGGACTCATAAACACCAGTTCCACTTTCCAGAGGGTGATGGACATCACTTTCCGAGGTTTAATCAATCAATCTATTGTAGTTTACCTGGATGACATCACTGTCTTCTTGAAAAATAAAGAAGATCATCTAGCTCATTTAAGATCAGTTCTACAACGATGTCGTAAGTATAGCATTTCTTTAAATCCTAAAAAATCTATCTTCACAATAGAACAAGGTAAACTCCTCGGATTCATTGTATTGAGTGAAGGGATGATTATCGACCCTGAAAGAACCCAAGTCATTTCTAAACTTCCTTCCCCCTCCTAAAAAAAGTCCATGCAATCTTTCTTAGGATAGATAAACTTTGTTAGGAAATTCATCCCCAGCTTTTCAGAAATGGTGAGACCATTACAAAACCTAATAAAAAAGGATGTGCAGTACCATTGGGGACCTTTAGAAATCCATGCTTTTGATTCAATAAAAAAGGCCATAATAGATGCTCCTTCTCTAATGAGACCTGACTTTTCCCAATACTTCACTCTCTACACATTAGCCTCTGACCGTTCATACGTTGTTGTCCTAACTCAAAAGAACACTGAAAACAACGAAGTCCCAATTTCCTTTATGAGCTCGGCCTTCAAAGGGGTGGAACTTAATTACCCCGTATTAGATCAGCAAGCCTATGCTATTTTCAAAAAATTAAATCACTTCCGATATTATCTGTTGAAATATAGGATGAAATCATTGTCCCTTACCCAGCTGTCAGAAATCTATTAGTACAAAAAGAACTAGGTGAAAAAAGGGAAAACTGGGTCACATCCTTGCAAGAGTATGACATAGAAATCACCCCAGCACAAATTGTAAAAGGCCAAGGGTTATGCAAATTGGTCGTTGATTTAGTTTTAGGACAACAAGAGGAAAATGATATGTTAAATCCAGGACAACACTATCAAAATCAAATCTGTTGTGCACAAAACCATGTTACTCCCTAGTATGATGATATAAAAAAATTTCTTATACATGGATCAGCTCCCCGTCACCTTGATCCCACAAAAAGGAGAGCACTAAGATTAAAATCTACTTCTTTTCAGTTGATTAATGGTATTCTGTTTCATCAAAATTTTGATGGAATACTAATGCGATGTCTTGAGAAAGATGAAGCAGAAAAAGTCTTATTGGAATTGCATGTAGAAGAAGCTGGTGGGCATTTTGGTGGAGACACCACTGCCCATAAAGTATTAAGAGCAGGTTATTACTAGCCTACCCTTTTTAAATATGCCCATGCTTTGTGTCACAAGTGTGTAATTTTTCAAAAAGCATCTGGACGGATACAAAAATCAGCTTTCCCTCTACAACCAGTTTCGGTAGACTCTCCTTTTCAGCAGTGGGGTCTAGATATTATAGGCCCAATCAACCCGCCATCCTTGTAACAACATAAATATATTATAATAGCCACATATTACTTCACCAGGTGGTCTGAGGCTGCCCCATTAAAATATGTAAATACCAGCCAGGTAATATCCTTCTTGAATTCAAATATTATTACTCGTTTTGGTATCCCTGAATGCCTGGTATTTGATAATGCCTCTTATTTTTCGTCTCTTGAAATGAGTGATTTCTCTCTAGAAAAAGGAATTAAATTAAAGTCTTTTGTCAGCTATTATCCCTAAGGCAACAGTTTGGAAGAATCAACTAATAAAAATATGATCAAAATTATCAAGAGAATGGTCTCTGAAAACCATAAAAATTGGCATAACGCACTATTAAACGCAATCTGGGCTGATAGAGTAACTCCTAAAATTGTTGTGGGTAACTCACCTTTCTTTCTCATTTACAGCAGAGAGGTGATCCTTCCACCACATGTCCTTCTTCCATCTTTTCAGTTAGCACAGAAAGTACAAGAAGAGGATTGCCCCCCTTTGGAGAGTTGAATTAACACTTTGTTAAAATTAGAAGAAGTGAGGGCTCAAGCAAAACAGAAATTGGATCAACATCAACTCATTGTTAAAAAATGGTTTGATTCCAATTCTGCCTCTGACAGAAATTTTGAGGTGGGTGACCTTGTCCTAAAATGGGACAAACCTCATGAGGGAAAAGGAGAGCATACAAAGTTTCAGAACTTGTGGCTAGGACCATTTTTAATTGTTGAGAAATTGGGTCCCACTTCCTTCCAATTACAAAATTTAGAGGGACAGCCAGACACCTTTCCGGTGAATGGCCAAGCCCTAAAAAAGTACTTCGCCTGATGACACTCCCATGTACACTGTGTAAATATTTTCTATTTTGTTTGTTGTTGGTTTTTCTTTGCTGGTTTGTTTTGATTTTTCCTCTTATACTTGTCAATTTTTCTTTTTGAAACACACATGCTTGCATCATGGGTTAGTTCGAATAGAGATAACAGAAAAATTTCCCTTCAGAAATGACTTCTAAAAGTTGTTTAAACATAAATTGTTATATTTTTCTGAGTTTGCAGCCATGTTAAAGATAACTCGTTGTTTGAAAAGTGTTTCTTGATTTCAATCTGCAACTGAAGGTACTCACAATCATCCATAAAAATTCTTTTTACACTGTCCCTGTTCCTTAAGAGAACAACTCAGAGATGTCTCCCTACTGTTGAAAGTCAGTTTATTAACAAACTATTTCTAGATCTTAATGAAGGACAGCTAAAAAGTTTCTTCAAGTTCTGTAATTTACTAAGATGTGTCCAAAAAGAAGGATTTTCAGTGTCACCCCGCTCCATTAAAAATCTTTTAAAAACCAAATAAATTTTCAGAGAGTTGTGGGAAGTGCATGTAAACCCGCCGGGATACTGAACAGGTCTGTTGGAAATGGGCAAATGCATGCATGATGCCAAGATAACTTCATCGGGGTACTGAACAGGCCTGCTGGCAGTGAAGCAATGTCAAGTATATGAAAATTCTCAGATATGGATTCTTTTTTACCTTAAATATCCTTCGTTCTGATCTGGAACTTATTGGTAGGATACAGATATTAGAGTGGGTTAAATGACATCCCTGTCGAGGCTATGGACGCCTGCTGGCAGCAGTGACCCTGTCAACGGTATTGAAGATTTTAACTTTAATATCGTGACTCTCTTCTGTTAAGATTGTTGTCAGTTTTCGTCTCTTTAAAATAACAGTAATCTAAAATTGGAATGATTTATAATTGATAATGATGTTCAGACAACTTTTTGGTTGTTTTCGATTTGAATTTTTCTCTGATTATCCTAATCTAGACTCATTCATTTGGCAAAGATAACTGCTTCTCCCAGCGTGTCGCCATTGTTGGCAGCTATAATGTAATTTCTATTGTTTATAAGCTGCCTACACTGGGTCTCTAAATTTCCACTACTCGTCATGAGAAACGACACTTATCACTTGTTGCTTTTTACATGCCTTCCTTTCAATTTTTGTTTTCATGACTGTAAGCATGAAAACTCGCAGCTGGAATTCACACTTGGTTTCGATTTATGATCAAAGGATAACTATTCATATGGTCTATTTCCGTATTGTCCTATTTCACTATGAACATGATTGTCTTCCTTGTTTATAATCTCTTGGTCATAAATGTGCCTTGGTTACATAAGTAAAAAGCCTCCACTCATCAACATTCCATTAATATTAATGTGGTTTTTGATTCATAATTTTTTTTTATTAAATGTTTATCTGACACATTTATCTTGTAATCAAGTCATGAGTGTGCGTTCTATGGTATTCAAATGCTTACATCCTTACACATACCCGTATCCCAAGGTATCATATGAGGTACAACGTGATATTATTTCTCTGTATGGCCTCGGGCTTCATGATCTCATTCCCATGAATGGTGATTAACGCCTCTGCCTACCATTTCGAACTGTCATTGCATTGTTTTGTGGAAACTCGGGGCTACAGCTCTATCTTTTCTTATCAAACCCTACCTTCAATTTCAGTGTTGATTCCTTTCTATTAGCCATGGCTCCGGTGGTAAGGATTGAGCCCAATGGCATCCAAACCTTGTTATCGTATGACAACGCCAGGGATGATTTAGAAAGGAACGGGTGGCATGCATTCATTGAAAAGTTTAAGGGTTTCAATCTGAGAGTTGCCCAAGAGTTCGCATTGACTTTCGACAGTTGCAGAGCTAAGATAGGTGATGTGCAGCTTGAGGAAAATGAAGACTTTTTAAGCCAAGCTACGAGTTTACCAATTGTCGGCCAAAAGTGGTTCAAGAACGCAAAATTTGAAGAGGTCCCCTGGTCATTGTTGTTCACCTTAAGGAAAATTACCAGTTGCGATCGAGGTATGCCTATCTCATCTTTAAAACCTAGATGGCATGATCTGTTAGCTATTGTGAAACAGTTTATTACGTGTGAAGGGAGATTTGGGTTGGTTTTCTTGTATCACCTGCGATTTCTTATGAGCTTCGTTGATTTCCCATTGAACATGCCCTACTTTCTAATTAGAAGTTTGTACAAGATGGGAAAGCGGTTTAGGAGGCAGAAGTCTTATTCTAGTTTATTCCATCATGGTTTAATCAAAATTATCATTGTACATCAGTTGCAATTGAACAATGGTTGTTGGGATGCTTTTGTGTTACGAAATGGTTTTGGTAATAGTGAGTTGGGATAGGTTGACAATCTTGTTATCACAGAAACCCTTGTGAAACCTACCATCTCTCCTCCTTCTCTCATGCCCTGTGATCCTGTCTCTAATTTGGAACCCTCGACCTACCCTGATTCTTCTCAACCTGACACTCAACCGGATTCGTATCCTAAGAGTTGTACTAAGATTGTTAAAAAACCCATAGGGAAAAAGCTTAGGGGCAGCGTCAATGTTAATTATAAGAATAAAAAGGCCGCTCGTTGGATTTCACGATGTGCTCGAAACAAACCCAAACCCTGTGTAAACAGAGAAAACACAATTGAGATAAGTGA
Organism: Picea engelmannii; assembly: GCA_009831015.1. NCBI lineage: Eukaryota > Viridiplantae > Streptophyta > Pinopsida > Pinales > Pinaceae > Picea > Picea engelmannii. The sequence continues at coordinate 1,312,321 of ML776963.1, forward strand.
AGACTCGGATTCGGAAATTGAAAGGTTCTTAGCTGAAGAGTATCCATATTCATATGGACCTTGCCCTGACAGACCCTACAATTATGTTACCAACCTGCCATCGTGTCTAAAGGACAATCCTAATTTTCCTGGCATCAAACTCCATGACAAACCTACCTTCCACATGGATGATGCTCCAATCGTTAATGATATCAGTTCCAATGTACAGTCTCTACAGCCTTAGTGTAATGAATGTCGATCCTAGATCGACATGTATTATGCAAATGTGCCTTTGCTACAGTCCAGGCTTAAATCTCTAAAAGACCAAGTGGATTCATTGACAAATGAGAATAGTAGTCTCCAATCCATAGCTCAAGCAAAGGACAAACGCCTAAAAACTACAGGGTTTGTTATTTTTAAAAATGTAGAGGCAGCGACAACAATAGTAAATTCCAAGATTGCTTGATATGTTTTGATTTGAGGTATGATCTTTTTCAAGTTTAGCATGATTTTGTCTTCCTCAATTTAGGATATACGATTTGTTTAATAGATTACTTTTCTTATAAAAATTAGTTTGTTTTGTTTGATTGAATAAAATATGATTGTAAGTTATAATTATAACTAGCTACAAAATCGTGAGATTCTATAGCCAGTTAAAAAAAAAAATTGAGTTGCTTGATTTTATAATTGAAAACATATCTAAAATTTCCCCATTTTTGTTTGTTAATAGGAACCCATGATTTCTAAGGATATTTGAAGCACTTTTGGGATCTCTCAGCCACACCATCTTTATGTTTTTAGTAAATAGATTAGGCTGTTAGTTTTTTTTGATATCAAGTAAAATCTGGGAGGTTGCATCCCCCACATTTTTGGAACAGATTTGATGTTATCAACAGGAAACATTTTGTTCCTGGAACCTATATAATTATGTTATTTTGTGAACTTGAATGCATCTCTGCCTAGGGAAAAAACTATGAATTTCTCATTTACAGACTTGAATAGAATATGATATTTGTCACAGCTTTAGCTTCTCCATATCGTGTTTTTATTCAAGTCATGATCATTTCAATTTGTAATTAAATTATGATTGCTTTCACTGTCGTGGTTTACTACAGATTGGTATGATATAAATTCATATATATTATCCATGTTTTATGTTCTGGATTTAACACACAGTAATCATTTTGTTTAAACTTGGGATTAAGAGATTTATCTTCATCATTTTTGAACATTCATGCACAAGTTTTCACAGCAGGATTTATCTTAATGTGTCTGCTTGTGAAATTATGAGATTGTTGTGATCGTATCTCTTATATGTTATATCATTTGAATTCCATTATTGTTGTTTCACATTTATGAGAAGCAATTGTAGGTTCTGTTGCGGGTTTATCTCATGAGACAGGGAGATGGGATTCTACACACTAAATAAATATTGGATGCGATAACAGGTTAGTTTACTAGTTTAATTTCATTAGTTTAATGAATACATAAACCTCCTATAGCTAAAACATTTTCTAGTATCTGTGATTTATGTTTTCAATTACACAGTTTGTTATTCCATTTCTTGTTTATAAACATTATAAGAAAATAAATCAAAAAGATTGAAAAATAGCTTTGTTGTTGTTTAATAAATCAATCCATATTCGATTTTCGTGGATTTAGATTAAAATCGTATTATGTAAATGTTATATATATATTAGAAATAAAGTCATTTGTATATATTATATTTATAATAAGTAGACTTACGTTATAAATATTAGTTAGTAAACTGTAAATATATATTAGATATATATATAGTTTTCAGCGATTACTTTTCATCAAGTTATTTTATTTTTGTTTTTTTCGCTTTCTTTAGGACTTAGATTGGCCAACGGAGCCACTAAACCCATCAGAGTGGATTAATCCAAACGTCTTCGGTTAATTAGACAACCCCGGACCGGATTCACTCCTCCAGTTGAGGAGCGGTCAATTTCTCCCGTCAACACCTAGAAGTATGGTTGGAGGACCTATGCTTGTATGTGGAATAATGAGATGAAGATCAAGGAAATTGTTGGTGAAAATATCCTAGATATGTGGAATATTATTTAAATGATGGAATGTGAAATGTCATACCATTTCCGGTGGTATGTGGAATGTCACATAATGCCTCATGGTTTGAGAGTTATGGCCTTACAAAGATGAAGGACCCCCACATGAAGGCTTGAATCCCCCAAGGTCAAAGAAGTCAAAGTGACCTAAAAGAAGAAAGATTATTTAAATGATAAAGTAAAGTGACAAAGTCAAGGTGGATTATTTAAATAATAAAGAGAAGTGACAAAATCAAGAAGGAATATTTAAATGATAAAGTATTGGAGAACTTTCTATTTATGGAAAGTGGTTAGCCATAAAATAAGGAAAATAGGTTAAGTGACCTAGAAATGGGTTAAATGACCTAAAAATGGGTGAAGTGACCTAGAGGATGAAAGTATAAATAAGATAGAAATGGTCTCTTGTAGATCATCATTTTTGTGGATCAATGGAGAGCTTCTTGTGAGAATATCTTTTGGAATATTGATGGAGAGCTTCTTGAGCATTTTTGGTGTGGAAAACTTGAGCATATTGAATATTTATAGGTGAATGAGGTAAACAAAGGACATATAAGCCGAATTTCAGAGGGAAGGTGAAGAAAAGAGGGTCAGAATTCAAGGGAGGATATATTCTTTTCATGATGCTTTCTAAGGTATGTTATTTACAGGTCATCTCACCATTTTCAAAATAACTTTTTTCTATAATGATTCAGACCGTGATATTGATATGAAATTGAGGAAACATTTCCAAGTATCCGTGGTAAAAAATTCATCTTGTGGGTCGTTGTATTTTTGGAGATACACTCTATGGAAAATGGGGTTTGTGGCTAGTCCTGAAACTAGTCTAAAACAACTGTTTCGGGTAAAAACATCATAACTTCTTCATAACAGATACAAATTCAGTGAGACCAATTGTTTTGGTTATATTATAGTCCTTAGTATTCTTTGTAACAGGTTCATATCTATTCAACAAATATTCTGTGTGGTTCACGCTCTACAAGGTCACTCTCTAGAATAAGCCAGAATTCAGAAAGGTATGCCATTTTGGCTATAAATCCTTTTCTGATAGGTTCCAAGTAGTGAAACTTGGAGGAATTTCATAAAACACACTGAAGTACATTGTATATCAGTTTCATATATTTATTCATTACAGGTACAAAGTTATGATTATTTCAAGTTAGGGTTGTTGACTAATACAAAACTAGTCATGGTTGAGACAAGCAGTTGATGAGTTGGCACATACATGAGGTGTATAGTTGATGATGTTGGTACATATTGATGAGTAATTGTTGATTATTAGTTGACACATGATTGGTATATACTTGGTACATGGTTGGATGCACTTGTTTATGGTACAGGTTGATTACAGGTTGGTGCATGGTTGATGCACGTGTCTATGGTACATATTGATATCTGTTGAGGATTGTTGCCTCATCTTAGTTGGTGATGAGAATGTAAGATGAGTCTTTCATATAGATTTGGTTCTCTTGTAGAGTTGTACTCTATTCAGTTGTTGCTGAAAAACCCCCGGATTGAATTGCATAATAAAAAGAAAAATTGTACATACATCTTGTGTTGTTTGTGTTCCTTGTGGAGATGATTTGTTGATGATATATTGCGGATATATGTTGTTGATATGTATTCACATCTAACTGATTATAAATGACAACATTTAGTAATGAGTAAATGTTGAATGTTAACTAAGGAGTTTTTTGTAAGAGGGAAGTTTTGGGAAAAATATCCCCACACTCATTCACCCCCCCCTGTAAGTGTGGTAGGTGTGTCCAACAACCTTATCCTTCCACCGTATGGTTGATCGGGTGACCAAAATATTTTTTGAATTATATCCAATGGTCAGGGATGATCCCACCTCAGATCGACGACTCTCATCGCTTTGTGCCTTTGAAGTTCAGGTTTTTAGCAATTTTACAATGTTTATGTTCCCCGAAGTGCCGAAATCTCAGAGTCCCGAAACCCAGATAACTTAGCTCCTTTGAGGTGTAGCGAGGGTTCTGGGTCCCATTCATATGGGATTTCAGCAAGCCCTGAGTGCTACACCCATGACTCCTATCCAATATTTGGTTAAGGCCACAGACCTGAGTCAACAATCGCTCGGGAGAATGGTTTGAAGGGATCATCCTTCATGTCCATAACTCAAATTCCATAGCAGGAAAGGTAATTCAAGGAGTTCAACAGGACGAGGGTAGTACTGTAAATCCTATCTCGACTCTATAATTGTGGAATTGGTCCTTGGTAAATCCCTTGAAGAATTTCCAACCAACACATGGGACAAAGTCTTATGTCCCCAAATTCCTTTAAAACCCATTATTGGCAGTTTTCCTTTTCTAGACATAAATAAACATAAAACCATTGACAGGAGATAATATTCAAACTCTACTTCAAAATATTTGGTCGGTTAGATCGTCTGAATAATATTCAAACTCTACTTCAAAGAATCAGCGTATATTATCAGTGATTTAAAATCCCATCTCCTGGAAGATAATAAAATTGAAAAAGTCATTTTAAAATAACCTAGTGATAAAAAACAAGTATGTGAGAAACTAGAAGCTGAGATTAAGCTGCTAAAAAGTGAACTTGAGAAAGAAAATAAGGGATCAAAATTTGGAAATAGTTCAAATATCTTGGATGAAATTCTCAGTAGTCATAGGTCACCAAACAACAAGATTGGTTTGGGATACACCTAAGACTCATCTTTTACATCACAAGGATCTATCAAAAAACCAATCAGTTATGCAAATGCTCTAAAGGTCTCCTTAAGAAGATAATATAATAAGGAAATGATGATACCATTGAAAAGTGTTCCACATAAATAGAAATCAGCATTCCCTACTAAAGTAAAAAAGTGACAGGAAGAATACAATCACCAGAAAGAATCCCCCTAATAAATATCTACTTATTGGATATTGTTAGTCTTGCAATAATTTTGATCATAAGGCAGTACACTGCAAAGATTATGGACAATACAATCATAGAAATGTCCAAAGATATAATAACAATAGGTACAATACAAAGAAGATAAACTATAACTCATTTTCTCCTTTGCAGAACTTCAATATTGAATGCCAAAAATGCAACAATTATGGCCATAGAGACAACGAATGTAGATCACCAATGGGAAACCCTAAAAAATAGAATAAGAAGATATGGAAAAGATGATCTGAAGTACAAAGAAAGAAAGATGATGCACCTAAAATTGATTAATTTAATAGCAGGAGAATGGTCGGTAAAGATTATAATAAGGAATATAAAAATCAAAGTTTTGCATATAAAGTGAATCAAGCTTGAGAAAGGAGAGTTCCTAAAGAAGAATATGAAACAATGGTAGTTTTAGATGATGTTGTGCAGATCAATAGTCCACTAGCCAATAAAATAAAAATGGAAAAAGAAAATTCTAAAAGAGAAGATGAAGAATTTTTTGTTACACAAAATAGTGACGATAATGATGAATCTTCAATAGTAGACCCACTAGAATAATTGAGTGATGATGATCTCATAAGTTTTCCAATGCTATTTTGATGATCTACTAAAGACTCCTCATCAAAACAAAATCAAGAGGATCTTGTGTATACCCCTATGAGTATTGAAGCACAGAAAACTGAAGAGGCTCTTGGATTACAAATGAATGAATAGATAACTAGAATTATTGAAAGAAGCATAGTTTGATGGGATAACTCTATGTAGGATCTGACATGGTTTGTTGCAAGTTTTTCAATCTTCCCAAGATCAATTGAGGTTATGTATTCTCTCAACAAAGTTATGTGAATGGTTTATGAGGAATATTTGTCATGGCACATGGCCAGTACATATGTCCAAAGGATTGTTATAGGAAAAGCATATTATTCTTGAGCAGTTGATCTATGTTCTGGTTGAGAAATAGTTTTTAAAGAAAAATAAAATTGTAGTGATGACATACTATTTATCTTGCAGAGAAGACAGGGGGAGTTATTATTCTTCCCATGATTGGTTGTAGAAGCATGATTCTAGGGGGAGAGATTCATAGACATGGTGGACATCACGTCAGGGGGAGTATCACCCTAAAAGGAAACATCCCTTTTTGTCATTTTTTTCAAAGGGGGAGAATGATCAGTCAAATCTGGTTAAGATTGAAAAAGGGGTTTTACTATGTTTCCATCAATACCAAAGGGAGAGAATGTTGGACATGGTGTTATGGTGTTGGAATTGATGTCAAAGAGGGCCAAAATGATCAATGTTTATTAGGGAATTGATTTCAAGAAGATCAATATGGTATTATCATTATATGTCTTTGAGATCCTAAAATCTCAGGAGAAATAACGTAGTAAGTTGCGCAAAATACATAGCATGAGGTGCAGAGGCATATACCTAAAATCTCAGGAAAGGCATCATATTAGATTTCATGAGATTAGAGCATGCAAAAATCTCAGGAAAAGGAGTACCTTAAGAAAGTGTTATTGGGATCAAATTCCCAACAGATCAACTAAAGAAGACACCCTTAGAACTATGAGGAAACTTTGTTACAGTTGGGGAATATGACAATCATCAATAGCTAACCAAAAACCACAGATCAATGATCTTGGTTCATTTGGAATCTGAGGATAAAGCCAAAGAGGTTAGGAGGAATTATGTTCGTTGATGAAGTTTTGGGACATTGGAGATAAGGCAGCAGAATGAAGTCATGAAATTCCGTCAGTCGTGAGATCAAGGAGGGACTTTGGATGAATTCTTGACCATCTAATCGAGTTTAGTAGAAGGACAATGGAAGCCACAAATATCCCGAAGTATCGTATTAAACTAACTACCATCAACCGTCGATATGGAATGGAAAATTTGAAACGCTAGATCAGAAGGTGGTCAACTCCAACGTTGACCACTCAGACGAAAAGAAGCCAAGAACAGGTAAGTTTACCCGAAGGCTAGAGCCCCAAAGTCTCGAAGTGAATGAGGGCCATTAGATCTGGGCAATGCATAGTAACCATTAGAAGAGGTTAGGTAGGTCCAATGGTGTTCAACTTCGACACTAACCACTCCAACGAAAAGAATCCAAGAACAAGTAAGTTTACCCAAAGGCTGGAGCCCCAAAGTCCCAAAGTGAATGAGGGCCATTAGATCTAGGCAAGGCATAGTGACCATTGGATGAGGTTAGGTGGGTCCAATGGTGGTCAACTTAGGTGTTGACCACTTCAGTGAAAAAGGGTTCAGAACATATGAGTTCACCCAAAGGTTAGAGCTCCGAAGTCACGAAATAAGACACATTACACACACATTGAAAACCCACATCATCATAGTCCATGTCATCAAGATCACATCGGCAAGGACATGTGGCACATTCATATGGTGGCAAGTGTCAAGGTCTAGTTGTAATTTTAGATATATATAAGTCACAAATATAAGTGACACGTGGCACTCGGCTAGTTCCACATCAGCAGTGGCGTTAGCAAGCTACATCACTCTAGAAGTATGTCCTTCGGGGAAAACCAGTTTCTACCACCAACAACTGCCCAAAGCATCGAAGGTCAAAGTCATTCGTGATCGTTGATCAAGAAAGGGTAAAGGATGAGGATATGATCCATTTAGATTCGTTGATCCGAGATAGATATCAATGAGTATAAGCTATTTCGGAAGTCAACCAAAGCATTTTGGAAAACCACCCTTCCAAGCTCCAAAATGATGTGTGTGTGACGTGTGGACAAATGGTTTATGGTTCAGAGGTTGGAAGAAGATATATCCCTCGCGTAAGTTTAAACTATGAAATAGTATTGGCCATTCATCTCAACGTTTGATTAAGTCATATCCATTGGATTAATCCAGTGGAAGGATAGTGTAAATGAAGGTGTTAACCGAAAAGAAGCGGTCACTACCATTCTATGACTTATTCGGTAGGTAAAAATCTAGAGGGATTGAACTACTTTAGAGTTCGAGTAGCCCAAAGTGGAGTCATGAATAGTCAAATAATCGAAGAGCAAGAGCTCCTTTGTGCCTAAGCCCATGGTCCTATCTCCTAGACATGTGAAGTTTATTAAGAAGGGAAGTGTTGATACGCACTCCAACAAAATTTGATTCGAAAGAGTTGGAAGACTGCAAATACTGGAGTCCCGAAACGCTGAAGTTATGAAGTGAATGAGAACCATTCATCATGCAATAAAACATGATCGTTCGATATAATATACACACTTTGGCAAAATGCACTCATGAAGGTTGAATGATTGCAAAGGTTGGAAGTCCTGAAGGACAAAGTTACGAAGTAATGACAATCGTCCATCTGAACGTGCAATTAATATGTGATCATTGATCTTGATAAGTGATTAAAGAACTCATTTGGATTAGTGCCTGGTCACCACCTATGGTCATATGGAATAGAGGTACCGAAGAGTTTTTGTACGAAATTTAACACACAGGATGAGAAATTTATCTCGGTCAAGAAAGAATGTTAAACCAGATAAGATCTGGACTTTGTCCTGATTTATCTTAAGTAAATCAATACATGATATGCATTAGAGAGATAATAAAAAAGATTATATCTAATCAATGAAAATTGAGAATGAAATAAATAGGCATGGGATCGAGTTAAAAATGAAATCAATCCATATCAGTGATCGATTTATGAAAATCACTCTCACTAATTTGAAAATCCTTCACGATAATGCTTGAATAATAATGAAGAAAAACAAACTTTATTATTGTTAATCTAAATGAAGAGGTGTGATGGTCCAAACAAAGGGACACAATGATTCATATCTTACACCAGTTGGGAGACTATATAAGCAAGGAAGAACGGTGAAGAAGAAGTGTCTCTACAGTCCAGATCAGAAGATCAAAACAAAAGAAGAATCCAAGAAGAAGAACAGATGATTCTTATGAAGTGAGGGTGGAAGGTAGGAGCATGGAAGGATTCATATCCTTTACTAAGTAAAGTGTAATTTAATGGAGTTAGTGCTTCCTGGGGTTGGTTCCCTAAATACAAGGGAGTTGGTGCTTCCTATTGTTGGTTCCCTAAAGACAAGGGAGTTGGTGCTTCCTAGGGTTGGTGCCCTAAATATAAGGGAGTTGGTGCTTCCTAGGGCTGTTTCCCTAAAGATAAGGGAGTTGGTGCTTCCTAGGGTTGGTGTCTTGAAGAAGGGGATTTGTGTCTTCTAGAGTTGGTTCTCTAAAAAGGATTGGTGTCCTTCACTATTCTTCATAAAAACCTTGTAATTCCTATTACTTGTATTTATATAATTGATTTTACATACAAGTCTATTGTTGATCTATTGTGGTAATTAAAAAAATATGAAAGCAATTTCTAATTGTTGAAAAAAGGTAATATTGATTCANCCCCCCTCAGTATTCCAACACATCTATGGTATTCACTCAATCTTGGAAAGTGAAATTCTTGCCTTACATTTCACTCATTTAGGAAATCACATCGTGCCTTTAGTATACATATACTCATACATCATACACGTGTATCACTTTCACATTTAATATCATTCATTCATATATATTTGGTCTTAATATCAATCTTCATATCAAGAAACCGTACAATGCATTAAATTCATGGACTCAAGAATATAAAAACATATCTAAACATTCATTATGCAAGCTCATTGCTTTCACCTTTTCCATGTCCTTCATGGACATATCAAACTTCCAGATCTTTCTCCCAAGGATCTTACTACCATTCTCATGACAATTTTCATAGAGATACTCAACACTGAACTTCCCTCTCAGTTGAGAGCTTGTAGTATTCACATGATATCCACCTGACAAGTTTAACAGACATATCCATAACTATGTCCCCCTTTTCTTATGACAACAACCAACAAGGAGGAATTTTTGCCTCAATTACTATAAAGTTATTCAACAATCTAGAAACACCATCTGGGAAATTTCAACAGTGCCCATGGCAACAAGACAACTTATCAAGCTTCTTTTTCATGTCTCAAACCATTTTTGGTTAACAGATGTTTTTATCATGGGAATCATTTTCTAGATTCCCTCTCACTACTACTTGAGCATATCAAGCCATACCTTATATGAATACCATCCACCTCTGGATGTCAACCTAACCCATTGGTCATCTAGAAGTGCCCCAACACTTCCTTTACCACATTTGAGATCAACATTTCATTAACCATTCTAACTTTATCCTCAACCAATATCATCAACATCATCAACCAATATCATCAACATTTTTCTTATGTATTCAGTACTACAGTTCGTACCTGGCTAGAGGCGGGACCTACGAGAATGAAATTATGTTCGCACCTCACTTCCGTGACTCCGTGGCCTCCGTGGCTCTGATACCATGTAGAAATTTCGATACAAATTAATGTATTCCTGTGATTCTCCTGATCTAACAATTTTCGCCACTTGTTAAATACAGAATCACTTCTACTATTATTATTGTGGAAGCAATTTAAATCATGATCACAACCACAATGCACAAAGTGAAATATCAATAACGCACAACACAGAAGTTTTACCGGTAAAGCGTAAAGCTAAAAACCCCACTATCATATATTATGTATATCACGAATCATGAAACAATCTCATACAAAAATCTAATCCAAGAGATCTCAGTACAATACAATCGTCTCACACTGTCATACACAAATCAACAAATACCTATGCCAATTTCCATGTCCAGACAACCTGCCTCCTCTACACAATCTCTACAATTTGAATTCTCACAATGAATCGAATGAATACAATTGCCTCGTTTGTACATTCTCATAAGTATATTCACTACATGTGTGAACAAATCACAACTGATAGCCAAACTGTCCCTTTCACCTATTATCTCAACTAGATCTCCATTGGAACGGACATGCATGTAGTTAACCGTGGCGAATCTTCAGTTGCATGTGAGTTCACTGATTAACTGAAATCTCACTAGTGCATGTTTAGTTACAACTAGTGCAACTGATATTAACTCACTTAACTACACTTATAATTCTGTTACAATTCCAAATCACTCAGTTATGAATGAGATAATAGATTAATATTTATTGTCTAATTTAATTAAGGGAAAACTAAATTAGACACATGTTTCTTGTTGACTTTTCAACAGATAATAGTTTACCATTTAAAACATCAAATCATAATTTGAGAAACAAATGCACAAAAGATTTTAAATTAACATCTTCTTAAAAAAGAATGTGATTGGTATCAAATCAAAGCCACCAATGACTTAGTGATAGTTAAAGAAAAATTGCATCATAGCCCCAACAACGTTAATGGAACAACACCCAAAGAAGTTTAAAACATAACCAAAATACAAATTCAATTTTGATGGTCCTTGATAAAAATCTATAATGTTGACCATAATTTTGTAATTTTGCATTACAAAGTCTAAAGTCATAGATATTATTATTTTAAATAACGAGGATATAAAATAAGCATCACTTTATAGTAACCAAGAAAAAATATATGCAAAACCTAATTCCAAACAAGAAATCGAGTGGAGTTTTCAAAAAACATACACCAAGAATATGCATTTGAATAAAATTTACCAAATAGTTTATAGGAACTTCATCCATCCAAAAAGAGTGCAATTATCCACAAGACATAAAAAAAAATGGAGAAACAACTGGGCCAATCTTAATTCTCTCGTCCAATTTATCAATTTTTGTGAACACCTCAATTACCATTGGTTCATGTCCAACCTCAAATTTGTAGAGATCCAACACATTTGCAAGTCATACATTTGAGAGTGAACATCTTTCTCTAAATCCATCTACCT
>ML776963.1:1324136-1341974 GCA_009831015.1 Picea engelmannii
AATTTATCAATTTTTGTGAACACCTCAATTACCATTGGTTCATGTCCAACCTCAAATTTGTAGAGATCCAACACATTTGCAAGTCATACATTTGAGAGTGAACATCTTTCTCTAAATCCATCTACCTTTATCCAAGGATTCCTTCTTTTCACTAATCACCACAGTGGGTCTCATAACAACCCTAGAGGACACTATATGTATTAAGATTCTCTGAAATTTTGTCTGAGTATTTTTCAAATGCTTTTAACTAATACTCACATTCTCTCCTATTATCATTTTTAATTCTAGATAAATCCCTAAAAATATTACTCTTATCTCCCTTAACGTCATCTTCCCCATCATAATCTCGGTGATACGAGAATAAACAAAGAAAAACTAAACTTTATTTACACCAAAGTATAATTTTTTAACTCCCTCCAAGGAGCCTTGAAAAAAGGATGGGAAAAAGTCCATCACATTTTAGAATTGAGAGGTGATGCCTCCAATCATTCTCCAACTATATTACTGCTGTAAAAACTACCCATTAAGCATTATTAAAAATCAAGAAATGCTTCTTCCTCTAGATTCATTACCTTACCTCTCTCACCAAAGCATCAATTTTTTTTTCCATTGTCTTAAAATATGATAAAAGGACAATTATCAAAATCAAACTACAATCATAAATCCTAAGCCTCCACTATTTTACCAAGTTGCACAAAAATAGATACAAGTTTGGATTTGGATTCAACTATGCATCAAAATACACTACATTTTTTAAAAAGTTGAGATATGCATATGAAAACGATTTATAAAAAAAATTATGAAAAGATTTTAAAAAATTAGAAAAACCATGAACCATAAAACACAAAAAATCATATCTATGAATATATTTTTCTCCAAATTGTTATCACAAATGCATAAACACATTTTTCTATTAAAAAAAAACTTAGGTTTATGTATTTCAAGGTGAGGGAGAGGCTATTTTATAAAACAAATTAGGATTTTATGAGGTAGTGGTGGCACTTCCTATGTTCACAAACTTCTTGACAAGATCTCCCTTCTAAGCATTGAAAGTGTATGGAGTGGTGGGATGAAACATTTGTGAAAATATTATGTTCTCATCATACATTGAAAAATGAAATATCGCACTATGATTCTTTCTATCAATTATTCAACACCGATCACATTTGGACTTCAACTTTCTATTGTATTATATGGCAAGTTCAACTCATCCCAATGCTACAAGGGGAGCTCGGCTATAATGGTGGACCTACAGATAGCATAGATACTAGAGCTCACAGTCTTGGACTTGCTGGTGGTCATGGATATCAGGACTATATAGGCCGATAGCTCTTCTTTTTAATTAGATACCAGAGCACATACTCCTGGAACCACTGGTGGTCATGGACATAAGGGCTATATAGGACTATAGATCTATCCTTTTGAGAGGATTTTCTATCTGTTTTCTCCCAACGACCCTTTGGAGCATGAACTCTACTAAACACATATCATCATAGTCTCCACATTCAACAAACATTCTCTGACTAATACTCTGCCATAGTCCTATTCTAGTTTTATATTTTATCCTTCACCCCTCATGAGACCCCCTCTGACGGAGGTAGAAGTCAATGCGCTAATGAGTGATGCTGATGAGGCCATTTGGAACTGTGCAGGACTTTTCACTACGACTGATTAGCTCTCCAAGAAATCAAACCTAACTATAGCATACCCCCAACCACCAACAAGCCAGGGAATGCCACTACTCAGACACTTGACTTAGTTCTGACAACATATTGTAATGCACCTAGTATTTAACCAAGCTATGTCACATAAATGTTTCTCTTTCATATACGTATATACACACACAGACATACATACATAATGACTATATGCAATTAAACATATACATACAATTCTCTAGCGGAAGCTTCTTATATATAAAGCATAAACAAACAGTTGCATTCTGTAAATATACGATTTCAGACTGAATTAACAGTAACCAGAGACTTGCAGTGTATAAAGGGGTATACCCTTAAACATACAAATAGCTATGCTCACACAACAATAAAACCCATAAAAATATTGCATAAATGACAATACCACATATAAATTCATCACATAAACGATACTTATCTTATTGAGAATGTCACCAACTACGTGCAAACCGTCCACGAAACTCCCAACCTTAGACTACACTGTTCATTACTCTCAACAGTGAGTCACCCCCGAGCTGGGACTAAACTCCACCCGGGAAAGGGATTCCTAACCAGGCTAAAGGTTCATGGTCAACCGAAAAGATTCCCTCTCAGGTGTTCACTCAACCACGGCCTACAACCTCTCCTTCCCCACATGCCTGTCCCACCCAAGGAAGTGTGCCCCTTCTCTGCTCAATAGTCCTTCGGCTGCCCCACTTCCCTTCCAGGGCTTCAGCAAAAAACCAGACCAGAAGTCTTAGAGTGCTATAGCCGCAGTTTAGCACCTTTAGGAAATCGATCCTTAGTAATTCTCTCACTCAGAGAATTGCTCACGGGCTTGACAACCCACCTCTTCAATCCTATTCCCAAGCTGACAGGTACACCAACAAGAATGGTTATCAATCTAGTCTAGGTATGGTGGTAGGAAGATACAAGGTAGCTCAAGGACTCACGGAATGTATTATGGATACTGGCTCTTTGGCTGTGGGAAAAATGGTAAGGTTCCCTGCTCTCTTCCCCTCCCAGAATGGTTGATCCCCCAAAGGAACTAAGTCTCAAAAATAAGTATGCATGTCTCCAACTTGACACTTGTCATGTTGGAAGCTTTTCTCATACACTTGTCCCCCATTTTTAGGACTTATGATAAATTAATTATCCGTACTTTATGTTTTTAAAGAAATATTAATATAATATTTTTTTTCAGCTTTAAGCTCTCTAGCTTAGCCCTGTTCTTAACTTTAGGCCCTCCCTTTCCCTATTTGGTTGGAATCTAGTCCCCCTTCTCTTTTATCATAGTCAGTATGCACATAGAAATGTATTTTATATTAATCTTGAAACATATACAAAATAGGCGCACTGACCTTTAACATCTAGGTGCTCTGGCCTAATTCCAAAACATAAACATTCTGGTTTATAATACTCGCTCACCAGCCTATAACGCATATCATATACATAAAGGTTCATTGACCTTAATATTGTGTGCACTTTAGTTACTACGTGCGGTATCTTCTGACCTCAAGATCGCGCACTCTTTAGTTACTACACGTTGTATCCTCTGTCTTTAAGGTTGTGCATGCTTTAGTTACTGCGCGCGATATCCATAATTTTGCACATTACATCACTTTACTACGC
Source organism: Picea engelmannii (assembly GCA_009831015.1). NCBI lineage: Eukaryota > Viridiplantae > Streptophyta > Pinopsida > Pinales > Pinaceae > Picea > Picea engelmannii. The sequence continues at coordinate 1,327,442 of ML776963.1, forward strand.
AGTATATGCATGCACCATGAGATGAAGGTGTATTAAAAAAATGATGTCTAAACATCTCACTAGATTAATATACTTGGATTATATTTACATTTGAGTTCGGCTAAGAGATATTACAATCCCCTCCCTCTATTTATGCACTGTCCTCAGTGCATCATGTACCAATATCCAACAAATTTTTTAGAATTTCTCAAAAAGATGCAGTTATTCTGGCCGCATTGCATCCTCATGCTCCCAAGTAGTGTCTTCAGGTCTGTACCAAGTCCATTGGACCTTTACAAGCCCTGTGGCTCGATTCTGGAGTTGTTTGATTTTTCGATCCAAAATGCACATTGGATGTACTTGGAAAGCGCCTTCTTGCTCCACCTGAATAACATTCCAATCAATAACATGATTAGCATTAGGTATGTATTTCTTTAGGAATGATACATGGAATACATTATGAACAAACATAGATATAGGTAATGCAATCATATAAGCAACTGGACCAATCCTCTCTAGGATTGCAAATGGTCCACAAAATCTGGCTGCCAACTTGGCGTAGCTTCCCAGCTTCAGGGAACTCCTGTTAGCTTTTAATTTCAAGAAAACATGGTCACCCACTTTGAATTCTCTGTGGATTCTATTTCTATCAGCATAATTTTTATGTCTATCTTGGGAGGCTTTCAAATTCTGCTTAATTTTTAACATTTGGTCCTCCATCTCCTTGAGCAACTCCGACCCGACTATTGTTCTATCAGTTGGATTATCCCAGCTTACTAGAGTATTGCACCTTCTGCCATAAATTTCTTCAAATGGGATCATATTCAATGATGCCTGATACCCATTGTTGTAATCGAATTCTACTAAATGTAGGTAGTCTTCCCATTTTGATGGTTTATCCATCACATACATTCTCAGCATATCCTCTATCACTCTATTCACCATCTCTGTCTGTCCATCAATCTCAGGATGGTAAGTTGTACTAAAGTTTAGATTTGTTCTGAATCCTTTGAACAATCCTTTCCAGAAATTCGAGGTGAATTTTGGGTCTTTTTCAAACACAATCATTTTAGGAATTCCATGCAATTGTTCCACTTCCTTCAGGAAAATATCAACAACATTTGTTGCCTTGTGAGTAGTTTTTAGTGGAATAAAATGGGCATCTTTTGTAAGCTTGTCCGCCACTACCATAATTGAATCATGTAGCTTGCCTGTTCTGGGCAATCCCGTAATTAAATCCATGGTCACTACTTCCCACTTCCATTTAGGAATGGGAAAAGCTTGAAGCAATTCTGCTGGGTGCCTATGCTCTGTTTTAACTTTCTGGCATTCCATACACTTAGCAATGTATTATGCAATTTCCCTCTTCGTACCTGGACAAATGTATTGGCTCTTGACCACTGCTATGGTTTTATGATATCCAGGGTGCCATGCATAAGGAACATTATGCATCTCATGCAAAATTACACATTTCAAGTCATGGACATTTGGTACAAAAATTCTGTTCTTGCGCATCAATATTCCATCTACTCCCAACTTATAACTATCCATCTTCTGTGGTGCCTTACCTTACCGTAATTTTGCTATTAATTATTTGTACTGTAGGTTTGTATTTGCAGCCTCCATAATTATTCTTTTAACATCAGTCTGATACATGCTGATGGTTGTAGCATGAAGCTCATGTGCCCTCATGCTGAGTGCATTAGCCACTTTGTTTTCTTTTCCTTTGATATGTTTTATATCAAAGTCATATTCGCTTAGGAATTCTAACCATCTGCTTTGTCTAGCATTTAGATTTGGCTGATCAAATAAATATTCAGACCATTGTGGTCTGTTCTTAGCTCAAACATTTTCCCCATGAGGTAGTGTCTCCATTTCTTCAAGGCATGCACTATGGATGCCAACTCCAAATCATGAGTGGCATAGTTTTTTTCATGTTCCTTCAACTTTCTTGATTCATAACATATCACAAATCCGTTTTGACTGAGGACTCCACCAATTCCTTCATTACATGCATCTGTGCATACAATGAAATCTTCATTTGGGTCTGCAATTCTTAGTATTGGAGCACTTGTCAATAGTTGTTTCAAATGTTGGAAACTCCTTTCACAATCCGACATCCACTGAAACTTCATACATTTTCTTTTCAAGGAAGTGATTAGGTGTGTTATCTTTGAGAATCCTCCAATGAATCTCCTGCATTAGCCTACAAGTCCCATGAATGATCTGACCTCTGTCACATTCTTTGGTGCTGACCATTTCCTAATGGCTTCTATCTTCTCAGGGTCTACTGCTATCCCATATTTTGAGATGATATGCCCCAAATAATGAATTTGTTTCTGATAAAATGAGCACTTGTTCAATTTGGCATACAACTGATGTTCCCTTAATACTTGCAACACCATCCTCAAATGACGTTCATGTTATTCCTCTGTCTTAGAGTATATAAGAATGTCATCCAAAAAGACAATGACAAACTTGTCTAAATATTCTCGGAAAACACCATTCATTAAGCACATGAAAATAGTTGGCACACTTGACAACCCAAATGGCACCACTGTGAACTCATAATGACCATACCTTGTCCTAAAGGCGGTCTTGTTGATATCATCCTCTTTAATTCTTACCATATGGTATCCCAATCTGAGATCTATCTTTGAAAAGATCTTTGCATCCTTCAATTGATCAAAAAGATCATCGATCCTTGGCAAAGGATGCTTGTTCTTTACAGTCACTTTGTTCAACTGTCTGAAATCAATGCACAAACTTAATGTTCCATCTTTATTTTTCCCAAACAATACTGGGGCACCCCAAGGTGACACACTTGGGTGTATATACCCCTTCTTCAAAAGTTCTTCAAGATGCATTTGCAACTCTTTCAATTTTGGTGTACTCATTCTATAGGGAGTCTTTGACATGGGAGCTGCTCCTAGTGTAAAATTTATAGAAAAATCAAGGTCTCTCTTTGGGGGTAGTCCTGGTACCTCCTTGAATACATATTCAAACTCTTTCAGGACTTCATAATCCTCCAAATTTGGCACCTTGTCTTTAGGTGTCTCTTCTATATGAGCCGCAAATATTTGACATCCTTTTCTATAACATTTCTTCAGCAGCAATGCTAAAATTTCTCTAATGGTTACTGCCCTGGGAATTCCCTGCACTTTCCTTTGGTTCCCTTCTTCATCAAGAAAGTGAATGCTTTGTTATGAAAATCCAATAGAGAATGATGTGGGTCCAACCAGTCCATCCTGATTAAACACTCATAGGAACCTAAAGGTAAGATATTCAAATCTGCCTTGGTGTTCAGTCCGTTCATGTCCATGAGAAATGACTAAACCATCTCATTAACCTTTATTTTGGCTCTTGTAGCCAACTGTACCAACCAATATTTTCCATGCTTGCTTCTTGGCAATTGAAAACTTTCTACCATCATAGGATCTATATAACTATGACTAGCTCCTGAATCAATTAAAATAGCAATGGTTCGGTTGTTAATCATACCTTCCACTTCAATCATGTGTGACTGATATTTTGCTTGCTTGTTATCTAGGGCTTCATAGATCCTTGGCACATTTCTACCCATGTCCTCCACTATTTCATCTTGATGTACATTATAAACAATCCTTCCGTTTTCACCTCTGTGAGGACAGTCTCTGAATCTATGATCTCCTTTACAACCCCAACATTGAATAGGTGGTTGTCTTGGACTTTGGCCTTCTACCTCTACTATTTTGGGCTCTTTAGGAGTTTTTGGTTCCTGTGGATTGTTTCTAAAGAATGGTGGTTTAAATCCCTTCTTCCTCTGATCCACCTTGAACTTCTTTTTATCTTCCCAATCTTTTTGGAAAGTTGGTTTTTTTTTCTACTGATCATATAGATATTTAGCTTGCCTTATGGTCTCTTCCAATGTCTTGGGATCATCGTATTGCATTTTTTCACTGATGAATGTTGGAAATCCACTCAAATACCTTTGAATTTAAATTGTCTCATCCTTAATCAAGGAGGCATACTTCAATAGTTCTAGGACTCTTCTTTCATATTCATCTACGGTCATGCTTCCAAGTTTGAGTTCAAAGAACTCTTTCATTTTCTTGTCATAATACCTCTTAGTCAAGTATTTCTTCTCAAAATACTTTTTAAATTCCTTCCAAGTAACACTCTTCTCTTTAATGTGTTGTACCTGCACAAGCTGATCCCACCACATGGATGCCTTTCCTTTGAGTTGATAGATGGTAATTCTACCCTCTGCATGAGAAGAATAATTGTGTAATTGGAAATACTTTCTCATGCCCAACAACCATGTTTCTGCATCTTCATCCTTCTTGTGCTCACCATCAAATGTAGGAGGTTTGATTTTGTTCATTTCTCTCTGTAGCTCATCCACCCCAGACCTCTTATGTTGTCTTCCAGGAGATGGACTTGTGCTGCTACCTGCTCTTTTATTGGAATGCTTTGGGGCATGATGGTGATGTCTGCTAACATTTCCTGATTTCTTTTTCTCATATGAAGGTTTGTGACTGCCAGATTTACTTGAGTCACTTTCTTTTTCCAACTTCTTTTCTATTCTATTTAGTCTTTGCAATAACTTCATGTTGAAGTCATCCTGTTGTTCTTTGGCTCTCATAAGCCTTTCATTATCATCTTTATGGATTTGGACATCCTTTTGCAAATTTCTAATGGTCTTCGCCATACTCAAGTTTTCATTCCTTTCCTCTCCATGTCCATTGAAGTTGGTTCCTTCAATATCTAAATGGGCATTCATCCCTCTGCTCTTGTCTGGTTGACTATAATTTCCCCGTGTCTCTTCCATTTCTATGGATTTGTTACTTGAGATGATCTAATCTAGTTGTTGTTAATCCTGCAAAATGTGTAGCCATTGAAACTTATTAGGTTAACTAAATCAATCAATCCACGAGAAATATGAACTATTTCGTCTCAATAAATATATCAAAACTATCCTTTCTAATTTCTCAGTGTTTCCACCATGACAATTCTTAGACAAGACCCAAGTTTTGAGAACTTAGCAATAACTACATCATCGTGTAGAGATACATCGGGCGAAAGGTGGTTTATCGAAACCATTTTTGCATAAGCTCCATTGTCACATGCTTCAAAATGTCAAATCCATTGTTCGTGGGACGGGTGATGGTTAATCAGATCACCCTGTCTCATTCGCTCGTACATCACATCCATTTGAAGTTAGGTGAATGTCGTTGTGTAACGAACTCAAAAAGTTTAATAATTTGAAATGGATTAGCCGAGCATGGAAACCCATTGCACTTGTGCACAAGTCTGTGAGGGATTCATGATTGAGTCTCTATAATTACCATCTCTCGGGTATCGAAGCATCATCTTATTCATCAACGAGTAGTCTCCAAACTGGTTCAAATTTCTCATTTCTGCAAAGTATTTCAGTGTCCACAGAACTGAGGTATATGGACCCAGTTAAATCCAGTGAGACTGGTTATTTGGGAAACATGCTAAATTTTCCTGTGAGTATGAAGGAAAAGGTAGTTGTGCAGATACTGGTGACTAAATTTCACACAGTACCAGTTACTGATTCGAGATTGGAAATCAGGTTGAATCCAATCATGAGAGATCTGATTATCAACAGACCAGCTACTAAAAAGAAACGAAGCAAGTGACAGAAGAAAGAACCTGTCACTGAAGCGACCGAGAGTGTTGGAGAGAATCAACCGGTCTGGTTAGATTCTTTTAGGGAGGAGCTAGTTAAGCTGAAATGAGCCCTCAATTATTCTTGGGTAGATGATAGCAGAGGTAAAGGAGCTCCGGAGATAATAGACCTGTTCTTGAATGGTCTCTTTACATAGGACCACTGCTATTTTGAATCATCCCCTTTTTGTAATTTTTGGATTTTGAATGAATATATAAGCGCAGAGGCGGATTTGTACTACTTAAGATAGGATTTCACTAATGGTGATATGAACTTTGTTTCCTTTAATATTATGTGTCTTCTTGTAACTTATATTTCACTTTCAACTATTTGAATAAAACTCAGACTTCATCTCACTCGCTTGACTCCTTTTAAATAATACTTCAATGCAGTTGTGTATTCCTCTTTCTTTGAATACTAGGTAAATTTTCTTTTTCAACTTAGGCTCGTCGTCTTAATTATCTTTTCAGATGAATTTGCATGCATAAAATTCAACCCATGTACCTTTATTTATCGTACAAGTGACTTTATAAGGTAAATCATGTTTCCGCGCACCTGTATCTTCTATACATTTCCTCTTCGTCGCCCCAATAACTTGCGCGCACTAATTCTGCATTGTGCACCAATATCCATTGCGCACTGCTTCTGTATCGCACTCAAATATTCCACATGCATTTTTCTCTATGCATTGCACCATGCTAAAGTTTCAATATGCCTTATCACGTACAATAATCTGCATTCCCCATCAAATAATCTGTCGCTATTGCGCACCACTGCCTGTGCGCACCCTTTCCTACACTGTAGTGATACAACTCATACTTCTATTGTGTGCACACCAACCCAACTTCATTGTGCCTTACCATACTACGCACATCACGTGCACCTTTACTATGGGTATGCTAAATTTAGCGCACGCATCCTTACATTTTATTCTTCTATGTGGTGGCTCAATTTTCCACAAACGCAATATACTGTATACCATACTATAATCGATACCATACTGCAATCTCATCTCCATTCGAATTGTTTGGCCCATTCAGGCTCAGTGTCCAAAGATGACGCTTTGATACCATATTGTAGCATACCCTCGACCACCAACAGGATGGGGAATGCCACTACTCAAACACTTAACTTAGTTCTGACAACATATTATAACGCACCGAGTATTTAACTGAGCTATGTCACATAACTTTTTCTCTTTTATATGCGTATATACACACACAGACATACATACATAATGATTGCATGCAATTAAACATATGCATACAATGCTCTAGAGGAAGATTCTTATATATAAAGCATAAACAAATAGTTGCATTCTATAAATATACGATTTCAGACTGAATTAATAGTAACCAAAGATATGCAGCGTATACAGGGGTATACCCTTAAACATATGGACAACTATGCTCACACAACAATAAAACCCATAAAAATATTGCATAAATGACAATACAACATATAAATTCATCACATAAACGGTACTTATCTTAGTGACAATTTCACCAACTGTGTGCAGACCATCCACGAACCTCCTAGCCTTAGACTACACTGTTTATTATTCTCAACAGTGAGTCACCCCCGAGCTAGGACTAGACTCCATCTGGGAAATGGATTCCTAACTAGGCTAAAGGTTCATAGTCAACTGAAAAGATTCCCTCTCAGGTGTTCACTCAAACATGGCCTACAACCTCTCCTTCCCCACATTCCTGTCCCACCCAAGGAAGTGTGCCACTTCTCTGCTCAACAGTCCTTCGGCTACCCCACTTCCCTTCCAGGGATTCAACAACAAACCGAACCGAAAGTCTCAGAGCATTGTAGCCGCAGTTTAGCACCTTCAAGAAATCGATCCTCAACAATTCTCTCACTCAGAGAATTGCTCACGAGCCTAACAACCTGCCTCTTCAATCCCACTCCCAAGATGATAGGTACACCAATAGGAATGGTTATCAATCTGGTTTGGGTATGGTGGTAGGAAGATACAAGGTAGTTGAAGGACTCACAGAATGTATTATGGATACTGGTTCTCTGGTTGTAGGAAAAATGGTAAGGTTCCTTGCTCTCTTCCCTGTTGGTTGTGGAGCCTGATTATCTTCCTGATTTAGAGGTCTTTTACTTTCAACCGTGTTTATACCCCATGAAGTATGTACACTCTTCCACGCAGGAGAGTGCAGAGGGGGGGTACCCCCTCTGAGGGGTCTGGGGGGGCTATCCCCCTGGCTGGGGGGTTTGGGGGCAAGCGAGCCCCAAGCGGGGGTTCGGGGGAAAAGCCCCCGAAGAAAAATTGCCTTGTAAAAGTATATTGTAATTTCATTGTAAATCTGGACCGTTCATTATAAGGTCACAGATCTAACGATAGAGATTATGTTAGGGTTTTTTTCCCTGGAAGGCAACCCTCTTTTATGAGGGAAATGTATTGCGGCTATGTATGTTGGAGAGTATTGTATTCTGAGAGAGGAGACTGTGAGAGAAAGAAGAGGAAGTTACAATGAGTTTTGTTGTAGGTTGTATCCCTTCATTTTGTTGGATAATAATAAAGAAAGGACTTGGCAATTTCTCTGGTGGACACAACCCACACTGGGTGAACCATGTAAATCTGTGTCTCTCTTGTATTGTGAATCTTTTGTGTTTTGTTTCCGCATTTGTTTTATTTTATTACTCCGCGGTCCTGTTTTTCTAACATTCCCCTCCCAGAATGGTCGATCCCCCAAAGGAACTAAGTCTCGGCAATAAGTATGCATGTCTCCAACTTGACACTTGTCATGTTGGAAGCTTCTCTCATACACTTGTCCCCTACTTTTAGGACTTAGGATAAACTAATTATCCGTACTTTATGTTTTTAAAGAAATATTAATATAATATTTGTTTTCGGCTTTAAGCTCTCTAGCTTAGCCCTGTTCTTAACTTTAGGCCCTCCCTTTCCCTATTTGGTTGGAATCTAGTCCCCTTTCTCTTTTATCGTGGTCGGTATGTGCCCAATGATGTCTTTTATATTAATCATGAAACATATACAAAATAGGCGCACTGGCCTTTAACATCTAGGCGCTCTGGCCTAATTCCAAAACATAAGCATTCTAGCTTATAATATTGTCTCACCATCCTATAATGCATATCATATACATAAAGGTTTGTTTACCTTAATATCGGGTGGACTTTAGTTACTTCGCGCGATATTTGATGACCTCAAGATCGCGTGCTCTTTAGTTACTGCGCATTGTATCCTTTGTCTTTAAGGTTGTGCGTGCTTTAGTTACTGCGCACGGTATCTAGAATTGTGCACATTACATCACTTTACTGTGCAGTATATGAGCGCACCATGCCATGAAGGTGTGTTACAAAAATGATGTCTAAACAAATCACTAGCTTAATATTCTTGGATTATATTTACATTTGGGTTCGGCCGAGGGATATTACACTAACCTTGTCTCATTCGACTCCTATATCTTCATCCACTACCTCTGCTCCTACCTTAGCCTTCACATATTAGACTCTTCCCTCCTCCTCCACACTATCTCACAGTCCTCCGAAGCACTTCCATTCTCCACTATTTGTTGGTGATAACCACTCACCTTTTAACAGTCGACCTTCAACCACAACCTTAGACCTTAACTATAGTTCACTTTTCCTAGCTATCGGTCAAGGAACCATACAATACACTCAACCTGCTCAACCTGGCCAAACTAACTACACATATGGAGCTACTCAGAAGACCAACACAAAATCTCCTAGGAGAAAGAAATATTTATCTAGACCTTGGGTACCAAAGAAAACAAATAAGAAGTTAGTCCTTGGTGTAGATATAGGACTGAAAGAGACTGTTTCCATGGATCTCTACAGCCTTGTGGGTAGAATAACTTATAGACACCTCTGCAATGTTGATCTAGAAACTTGGATAGCCCATACTTGGAAGCCCATTCTCGGATATGTCCCTACTCTCTCTCATCTAGGGCGTGGATGGATTTTATTCCATTTCAACTCTTCTGAGGATGATACAACCATCCTGGATAGACTCTAGATACTAGAATATAGTAGTCTCATGCTAAAACAGTGGAGAGTAAGCTTTGATCCTTCTCAGGATTACTTCTGATTTCGACATCTGTGGGTTCTCCTCCCTAGACTACCACTCTACCTCTGGAATGAAAAATCCCTCATGGCTATTGGAAACTCTCTAGGGCACTTCATCTCTATAGACTCTAAGACTCTCTCTAGATTAGACAAGAAAATAGAGAAAATACTAGTTGAGCTGGACATTCATGAGGGCCTTTCTTAAACTCTGGATATAGATTGGAGGGGAAACATATCTTGCCAGAAGCTAGACTACCTTGGCATCCCCTTTATATGCACATGTTGGTTACTAATTCCCTTCTTGGGTTGTCTAATTTATTGACCCAGGTTTCATGTCATTCGGGGTTCCAAAAAGGCCTCTAAAACTATCGGCCCTCCTGGTAAACCAGAAGGCAATGCAACACCCAGAAGACACTGCGTAGTCTCACCCGAGATAGCTTTAAATGGGTGACTGTAAGACTCAGGTGTTTACAACCTAGGACATAGTAGGGGATAAAGGGTTTCTTGATTAGGGCCCTGTACCATGAGCTATTACTGTAATCTACTTATTCCTTAAAGTCGCATACGTATATTTCACATTTAAATTCTAGTAAAGTATAAATAGATTCATAACAATGTATTAATGCATTCATCAAAATTTAACCATTAATTGCTAGAAGAAAGTAAAGGCATGCACACATTCAACACATTATGCAATTATTACCGTGGTTCACCCCCTCCTGGGCTACGTCCACAAATATTTGGCTCTTGGCTCTTTTATTATGGTAGTTCTGCAATTTCGGCATCGTGCGCCTACAATTCCCCACAAAACTGGGTAAGATCTATGTGAGGCAAACTAGATCACACTAGGATCCACATCCTACGGTCTAATCCTCAGATCTACCTTCCCTCGTATCTTCCTTTCTCAATAGCTTACAAAATCGATTCATACAACTAAAAAACCCATTATATATCTCCTACGCTTATAATAAAAAAAACAACACTCAAAATTAATCAACCCTATATGATACTTTTGTATCTATATTTATACATTTCAGGCTCTTCAGTCATTTACAGAATATTACCAAAACCCTAATCCTTCTTACACTAGGTATTTCTCCCATGCACGTGTTGTTCTTCCTCCAACTGTCTCTTTCCTTTGTGCACTCTTTCTTGCATTCGCACGTGCTGATCTTTTGCCAATTGTTACTTCAGTTTTCTACATGCTTTCTTTCCCACAATCATTTTTATTTCTTCTTCGGCCTGGTGCCAATAAGCCCCCAACAATGAACTGTGACTCATCTCAAGTCACCTAATTGATCTGTGCTTCCTCAATTTCCTTGGTGATCATCTGGAACTTCTCCTGCAACTCTGTTGCTCTTGTCAGTGCCTGCGTGGTTTTCTCCTTGATGGTGTCGACTGTTTGCGTTGCCATTTCCTCGCTCATCAATCCTGCGCATTCTAGCTGAGTCTGTGTTGTCTGTGTCTTGGCTCCTTCTTACTACACAAGTACTTCTACTACTCATTCCTACAATAGTTCTATTTGATCCTGATGCTCCTACTTCTGTGTTTTCGCAGTGATAAGTTCTGCCTACATCTTCTTCAACTCTTGCATTCCCTTGACCCATTATGGAATTGGTATGGTATTTTGTCACTTCTTGAGTTCTTGGATCATTGAATTGATCCTCTCCTCCTCCTTGTCCCAGTGTTGGACCTGTGGATCCTCTTCCAGCCTTGTCCAAAGTTGTGTTGCTTTATCCAGCAAGTCGGTTGTTGTGCTGACCTATTTTTCTAGCTCCTGCAATTGTATTGTTGTTTCCTGCTTCCTTTGCTCCTTCACTGTTAGTGGAGTTTTCAATCTAATCTATTCACGGAGAGTCTCGATCTCCTTCTGATACTGATCAATTGCCTGCGCAATCTGGTCGATCTTTTCTACAGCTGGGAGTTCATTTCCTTGCGCAGTGGTTGGAAGCTTCCCAAAAATTTCTTCCACTCTGTGTTCTAGCTTGTTTCTGCATTCCTTCTCCTCTTGAGTTTCATATTTGGCCTGTGCACAAATTGTTTCCAGTGCTTCTCGCTTCTTTAACAAGTAGCATATGCTTGTCATTGAAGGCAAGTACAGCAATGAAGATGGCATGAGTACAGGAAGAATGTAACAGATGGGAACTAGAAGTATTTTGGGAAGACGTTGCAGAGCAACCTCGATAAGATCAGAAGAGATAGTGCAGAGGATGTTTGGTATGTTTTACACGCAGCGTATGCTTGTCATTGATGGAAAGTACAGCAATGATGATGGCTTGAGTACAACAACGATGATCAGAAGCATAGTGATATTCAGGAAGACCAACAATGCAAAAATTGTCTGAACGCAACAATCCTCAGTCGTCAAATCGAGGATTGATCTAAACTGTTGATCAGGCATGATGAAGTACCGTAAAGTTTGTGCAGCATTTCTGATCATTGGATCCCATCCAAAATTCTCGACAGAATGAGAGTCGTCAGATCTGAATATAGACAAGAAGAGTGTGTTGAAGAGGAGGATAGATCTCAGGCATTAGATCTAAGCGCAAGGTCCGATCACCATTGGATCGAGGAGAACCTGCACGATCTTTAAAGTGAAAGGAGTAGAGGGCTCGCAAAATCCTGAAAGCAGGAGGACCATCCATCTCAGGGGGTTATGTGGACTGTTGATCTAACTCCCTGTCGGATTTTTGGGGATCGCAAGTTGGAGATGACAAGTAATATCATCCACATAAATTGAGATTTCACGATATGCAAAATTGCGACATAATATGAGCCGTCAAATCAAGATCACATCTAGACCGTCGATCCAACTCACGTCAGCAAACCACGTCAGCTAGGAACACGTGGCACAACCAGGTAATGACAAGTGCCAGACTGATTCAACATTCCAAGCACATGTAAGTCATGAATCAGGGTGAAACGCGACAGTTATTTAACACATGTGACGTCAACAGACTTACTCCATATCAGAGTTTTGTGAATCGCGACATAGAGAGACAAGAGAACATTCACCACAGGAATCCCGATATCGCAATATGCGAAATCACGATGTAATATGAGCCGTCAGATCAAGGTCAGATCTGGACCGTTGATCTAACTCCATATTGAAGTTTCGGGGATCGGAACATGGAGAGGCAAGCAAACAATGTAACAAGAATGTTGATTTTGTGATGTGTGCAAATTGCGATTCAATCGCAGCCATTGAATGAAGCTCTGATCGGGACCGTTGATCCCACACCATTTCGAGGTATCGAGGATCATGACTTGGAGAGTCGAGATGTCTCTTCTCCAGACTCACGAAACGTGAATTCACGAAAAGTGCTTTTTGCATAGGCACTTGGTTATGACCATAGTCATATTGGGGAAGGAGCTAGTGTAGAAAAGTTATGTATTGGAACTTCGAAAATCGTGAAATGAAGTGTCGAGACACTCAACACAGAATTGCCGAATGCCTAAATGCCGAAATGAATGCAAGATCCCATGGAATCAATCCAACGGTGCAGGTGAATTTGAACAAGATTGAAGGGCTATTGTTGCAGGACACAGTAGAAACCATTGATGGTTTCTACTAGAGGATGCGGAGAGACTCTGGTGTGATTTCCATAGGAGTTGAAGAGTCACATGGAATTAGCCAGTGGAATGAAGACAATTCGTGGAGGAAATTGACAGCTGGATGAGAGTTTGAGCTCGTAACTAAAACAAAAAGGATGATCTCGACTGTAACAGAGAAGACGAAGACTCTCAATTGCCAGAGAGAAAAAGGAATCTCGGCTTAACACCTAGTGATGCTAGACACAAGGGTTGAATTGCCAGAGAAGTTTAAGAGTCGCGATGATGATCACGCAGAGCACTTGATATGTGGAAGAGATTGGCACAGTATGAGCATGGAGAAGAATGGAAAATATTTCATGCACAAGAGGCATAGAAGGAATATATATACATGGTACAGAGAAGAAAAAGGGGGTTGTTGTTGTTGGAGTTTGTTGTGGTTGTTGTTGGTGAAGGTGATTCATGTGTGAAGAAGGAGGAGAGTGCAGCAGCTGAATTGAACATAAGAGGATCTGTGCAGTGAATGGACATAGCGCACAGAGCATAAAAAGCAGAAGAACGGATAGCACAAGTCATGTGTGTAGAAAGGAGTGAGGCAAATAGAAAAATGAAATGCAGCAGAACAGTGATGAGTCTGGTAAGCCATTGTTGAACATCATATCACTGTAATAAGTTTCAGTAGCAAATATTTATATTTCAGGGTGGATGGGAGGTGCTAGGGAGGATTATTGTCCTCAGAGGTTCAAGTGGGTTCTTGAACATAGGGAGTTGTAGCTTCCATCTGGTTGCAGCCAGAGAAACCAGGGTGGCAGGGTGGTGCAAGGGAGAACTCTTGTTCTCTGTTATACAGGTTGGTTCCTATATGATTGGAAGTTGGTGCTTCCGTCTAGTTGGTGCTGGAAACACTCAGGGAGTTGGTGCTTCCTTCTATTTGGTGCTAGAGAAACCAGGGAGTTGGTGCTAGAGAACTCAGGGAGTTGGTGCTTCCTTCTAGTTGGTGCTAGAGAAACCAGGGAGTTGGTGCTTCCTTCTAGTTATTTCTAGAGAAACCAGGGAGTTGGTGCTTCCTTCTAGTGGGTTCTAGAGAAAACAGAGAGTTGGTGCTCTCAGCAAGTTGCAACTTGCAAAACAGAGGTTGTAGCCTCATTATGAGTTGGTGCTCATATGTATGATAATGTAAAGAATGTAACTATTACTTATCATATAAAGAAAAAGATGTTTTTACCCTGTATGGGTTTCCTCGGGAAACATCTGTCTCTGTGT
>ML776963.1:1349176-1380942 GCA_009831015.1 Picea engelmannii
TGATCCAAATCCTTTAGTGGTGTATGTCCCACAATTTCATCCATTCGTAGCATGCTAGGATTTATGCAGACTGTAGAATGTGCATGTGGCATCAGAAGGACTGGGTCACTTTCTTCTACCTCCATCCTTTTTGTAGTCTGTGTGCTCGATGGCTCTATGCCTCTACTGCTTCTCATGATCTGGGTTTCCCCGAATTTCTTAAGGAGATGTCCCATTTTTATCAGTTCCTTCTGCAATTTATCCCTGTGGTGTGTTGCATGATCGAAATCCTCTATGAGGCAGTCTTGGACCATTCTGGCAATCATCTCTCCATCATCCTCCATGATTGTATAGGCTGGTGGTGTTCATTGTGCCTTCATTTTCTTGCACGCACCTGGTTCCTGTACCTTTGGTCTCTTAGTTCCCCCTGGTTCCTGTGTGATGGGGTTTGATGCAGCTTCCTATGCTCCCTCAGCTTGTTTTTGTTGTCCATTGGTCGGCTAAGTGGTTTATGTCTTCCCCTTCTAGGTCCCTGGATTTTCTGAGCCATCCTCTGCCGGAGTCGACTTGGTTTGGCCCATTCTTTGTTTCTTGGGTACTGGGATTTGTGGAGGTTGTGTTTTCTCCTGCATAGTCCCTCCTTCTGTTGTTTTTCTTGATGCTTCTCTAAGTATGGTTGGAATCCTCCATTCATTAGGCCATTCGTTTATGATCATGTCTATATCACCCTCGGTGATGCAGTATCACATTTGTCGCCACTGTTTATCCGGCTCCTACCTTGGTCGTATCCACATCGATTGTCACCTAGCCCAGAAATTGGTGATGTCCCTGTATCGTGCGATAGTCTATGGTGTTATTCTCCATGCTCGACTAATGGATTCCTGCATCTCCCGTAGGTAAGCCTCAAATATGATTCCATTCTCCCTCTTATGTTTAGATAGAGACATGGATTTTAGGACGCTATATCTTTCTTTGCCTAGCTGTGGTGTGGTATAAAACACGACGTGTTATGGTTCTCACCATCCCATGAAAGCTATGAGAGTGATTTGTCATGAGTAAAGAAATTTCGTACCTATGTCCTGCACGTCTTTGCAATCTACTTGGAACAAGTTTGACAGGTGTGGCGCCTAGCTCATGAAGGTGCCTTCTGCGCACTGAGATGCAATAATGATGACTCATGTCGGTACTTCGTCTTTGCGGCATTTTCTTAGCAGTTTGCAGGCTAAGATCTTTGCGCCCAATTGTTTAGCGACATCATTAATTCACTTGATTATAATGCCTCTTGTTCCCCTGTCAGTGCCATATTTCTTCTTCATCTCTTCCACCAATTTTTTCTCCTTAGACTTATCATCCAGAATCAGCGCAGAATCCATACCCCGGGTGGGTAGTCTTGTTATCTGTGCGATACATTCGATAGTGATGGGGACGAGTTTGTTGAGCCATACATCCCCTCCATGCATAACTGCTAACAATTTCTTGATGCATGCCGTCGTATATTGGCCTCTGCCAAAGTGTGGTATCTTCAACAATCCTAGAATTCTTGTTATGTCCAGTGCAGTTGCCCACGGGTGTGGCTTAGTGATGGTTCCTCCAAGAGGGTTCACAACTATTGTTTGCATAAATACCTGTGGTGCAAGATCTGGATATTTAGTTTCATCTGCTACATCATGGTCGGAATACTTGAGCTTCTTGACATGACCCAATAGCTGCAGGTCCACCTGTACTCCCTCTGGTATGCGAGGTAGCACAATCTCTGCAGCCGACTTCTTTCGAGGTGAGATCGGTATCTGAAATCGGTCCTCCTACTGTGTTGGTTGGCTCAAAGGTCGAGCAACTTCTGGTTGCTCCTTTGCCATCCATTCTGCCCAATCCATGGCCATTTCACCAGTTGGCTCGACTGAAAGAAAATATGGGATGGGTATTTGTGGAACATCTGGTTGCACTTCTGCTTCCGGGTTTTATGCGCTTCCATTCACTTTCCTGGTAGGTTTCTTCTACTTTGTTCTAAGGCTCATGCACCGTTGCTGGTATATCCTATTCCATGGCCTATGTTGGTGGTTGCGAAATCTCCTCTAGTATTGGTATGGACTCTACTGGGATTTCCTTTGGTGACAAGATTTCGTCAATATCAACGATCTTCGGTGGTTGCTGCTCATTTTCTTCCAGTGGTCCTCGTGACCTAGTCTGAGCCCTAGTTGATCTGGTTGTCTAGTCTGGTTCTGCGAGATTTGGTGGTGCCATAATGGTGTCTGTCGAATGTTTGCTGAGTTTGATTGGCTTTTGTGAGCTCTATGGTCCTACTCTATTCATTCTAGTTGTTGTTTCTCTTTTTCTGTTCTCCTTTCGCGAATAGACTAACTGCTTTTGTGCTCATGTGTTGTGTGGGCTCGTCACGAGGCTTTTTAAGGATGCTTCCTCCATCATGTGATTAATGAACCCTTAACTGTGAGTTCAATGCATCCATGGTGGTTTCGTACTTGCCATTATGCCTACTTTGTCGTCTCCAGTTGGCACGTTTAGTGCGACATCCCATCCGTTCTTGCCTTTCTTTAACTTTGCCTCTTATTGTCCTGTCAGCGTGCTTTTGTCAAATTTCCTTTTCCTGCTTGTTTCCTTTTTCGATATGGCAATTATATTCTCCCTCGCTAGCTTCATGTTTCATATGTGGTTTGTCCATCATGTTGCACATTGTTTTTAGGTTGTTTTTCTGGTTTTTTTTTTCTACTGTGCGGTGGGTGGTCGACTGTCCTTGTATAGCTTTAGTCTGATCCCATTGATCATTCCTCTGAGGTTTGTTCCTACTATATCTCTTAAACGTACAACTCCTCCTTCCGTGACAACTTTTACCTCGTACGGTCCTAGCCAATGCATCCTCATCTTTCCTGGGTGTTGCAGCGAGTTACTGTCATACCATAATCCTCATCTTTCCTCATCTTTCCTTGAATGTCTTCCTCTTGATGTGGTGGTCGTGCCAAGATTTGTCTCTTACTTTATGTACTTGTTGATGGAATCCTGCCAAGATTCGATCTTCCTCCATTGACAGTAACTGATTCATTCTTTCCTGGAATGTGCCTCGTTCATTCATTTGTGTGATAGTTGCTACACGTAGGCTAGGTATTAGAAATTCTAACGGCACTACTGCTTCTTGACCATAGACTAGTTTGAATGGTGTGTGGCCTGTCAACGTTTTGCATGTGGTTCTATATGCCCATAACACTGCTAGTATCTTGAGGTCCCAATCGTCCCTGTTGACGTCACATATCTTTCTCAAGGCATTCTCTAGAATTTTGTTGAAGGTTTCTACCATGTCCTTTTCTTATGGATGATATGGTGTGCTTTTTTGGTGATGAACTTCAAAATCTTTGAGCATCACTCAGATGGTGTTGTTTATGAAGTGAGTTCCTTGGTCGCTCATCAAAATTCTTGGGCATCCAAATCTAGTAATTACCTGTTCAAATAGAAAATGTGTAGTTATCTTTGTGCTGCAATCTTTTACTGGTGCGGCTTCTGCCCATCTTGTTAAGTATTCCGTTGCGGTGATAATATATCTCACCCATGTTCTCTTGGTTGGTGGGTTAATGTGTCCCACAAAGTCTATCGCCCATTTGTTGAATGTCTTTGGTGTCACTTGCGGTCATAGTGGCATCTCGTCCCTTCTGTTGGGTTTGCCTACCCTTTGACAGACATCACATTGTTGATAGTACTCTTTTGAGTCTCTGTGGATCATTTGCCACCATAATCCTACACATAGTACCTTCTACGTGGTAGATTTTCCTGCATAATTCCCTCCTGCAATTCCCTCATGGGCTTCTGCTAAAATTCTCGTTCATTCATGGTCTAGTACGTATCTTCGTAAGATGTTATCTGCGCCCATATTGTATATATGTCTTGCGATCAATTTATAGTCGGTTGTGCAGACTACCAGCTTCTTCTTCTACGTAGTGGTATATTCTTGTGGTGCAGTACCTGTGCTCAAGTATTGGATGATCTCTGTGAAGTAATCGTCAACAATCTTTACTGAGAATAGTTGTGCATCTGGAAATTTTTCCTATAAATTCATTGGTTCCTCTCCATTTGTGACCCTCGATAGGTGGTCATTCCCTGCATTTAGTTTTCATGGTTTAACTATTACCTCAAAGTCAAATTCTTGAAATAGCAGTAACCATCGACAAATTCTCCCCCCCAGCACTGGCTTGATGACTAGGTATTCCAGGGTTGAGTGATCTGAAAACATATTAAAGTGTTTTCCCAATAGGTAATGCTTGTATTTCTGTAGTGCATAAACCATAGCTATGCCTTCTCTTTCTATCATGTTATAATTATGTTCTGAGTCTGATAATTTTCTGCTTGCGAACGCGATTGGGTGATCCAAGTCTCCTGCTCTTGGTTGTGCTAAGATAGCTCCAAGTGCTATCACTGATGCATCTACATGTACATGGAATGTCTTCTCCCAATATGGAAATACCGATATAGGTGAAGTAACCATTTTTTCCTTTAGGGTATCCACACTGTGTTGGCACTCGTCATTCCATTGATACTTTGTATCCTTCCTTAACAATTTTTCCATTGGCGTTGTAATCTACAAATAGCCTTTGATGAATTTCTTGTAATATCCCATATGTCCTAACGTTGCTCTTAATTGGAGGACTGTTTTTGGTGCTGGTAGGTTAACGATGATTGTGATTTTGGCCGAATCCACTAGCAAACCCTATTTGCATACTATGTGTCCCAATAGTATCCCAAATGGTGTAAAACTTCCACATGGTGTTTCAATAGGCTATAAACCATCCAATTGTCCAGGTATACTTCGATAAATTGATGGATGAATTCCTTAAATGTTGTGATGACCACTCTAGAAAATATCGCAGGTGCATTCTTTAGTCTGAATGACATGACTGTATACTGATAATATCCCCATTCTATTGCGAACGTGGTCTTATGTCTATCCTCTTGTTCTATCTTAATCTGATGATATCCCAAGAATCCATCAGTGAATGAGTAGGCTTCGTGACCTCCTACGTTCTTGAGTACTTCATCCGTGAATGGTGTGGAGAATGGGTCATGTAGGCATGCATGATTCAACTTCCTCAAGTCGACGCATATCCTGATCCCTCTTCCCTGTTTCTTGTCCTGTACTACCATCGGGCATATCCATTCTGATTCTTCCACTAGTTCAATGATGTCGGCTTCAAGCATCCTGTCGATATCATCTTTAACTTTCTGCTTATAGATGGGGTTCAGTCTATATGGTCGTTGTTTAATGGGTCTTGCTTCATATCTGAGTGGTATCTTCATTTCTCCTAATTCTCCGGCTATTCCTTTCATATCTGTAAAGGTTGTGGGAAAAAGGTCGTTGTATTCGCGCAACAATTTTGTGATGCTTTCTAGTGTCTGTTCATCCCAGTAATATCCAATGCTGGCCATTTTGGGCTGCTCGGTGGTCCCTATGTTAACCTTCTTTATCTTGATTGGTGCAGAGATGACCTCTGACTCTAAGGGTGGTCCTTCCACATCTCTCTCGCCTTCGACTTCTTCGATTTGAATATCACGTCGATCATATTCATCCGATGCTTCCTTCTGTACATGGTAGCATGACAGTAGTTCCTTGGTTGTCTGCCTATTATGTTGTTGTTCCTCTGTGATAACCTCCACTTCTGGTTTTGTAATGAATATGACGTCGGCTGCATCTATGTTGGGGTTCTCATGCTCGAATGAGAAAGCGACTGTAAATTTCTGTTGGAGTGTCACCCATGTCTTGGTTCCTTTGCGCATTTCCTGGTCCATATACCAATTCACTGGTATGCCTACTAAAGTATGAATGAAGTGGTGATACCATTCCTCTGGTGGCATCATTTTCCATAGCATTTTACACGCCTCCAAGTGTTCTACTGGTGTTCCTAATTCGTCATATTTATGTTGTTTGTTACCTATTTGTTCTGCGCCAAACCTTATGCGCAGTAATTTTTTTCATTGGTACCAATATATGATAATCTCTTTGTGTGTACCCCACCATCTTGTGGGTGTAGCCTTCAGGGATAAATCCATTGCTAACAATCTCTGGTTTTCTAATACTTCATCTTCATATTGTGTCAGGAAAGTTTCCAAATCATTTAGCCCATGAAAACTGGGTGGTTCTCTGATTTCTGTGCCAATCCACCTTACTGCGGAGTCTATTCTGGCACACCTCCTCATGGATACTTCATGTAGTCTTTGCTGCCAGTTTTCTAACCCAGTGTTTGAGTTTGTTGTGCATGAAGTAATGCTCCATCAACTGAGTACTATGTTTGTAGTTGGGTTTATATAGTCTACATCGCGTGCAGTTTTTCTGTACAACTGGTCGATTTCTTCTAAGTCCATACAAGTGGGTTCTACGAACCTCTCGCCTTCTGATGGGTCGAGTGGGGCTATGACCCAGTAGTCCATTGACTCAAATGTCATTTTTCTGGTTTTTAAATTGATTATGGCCTGGTTGTCGAACGCCCAATCTAGACCAAGTAGCGCTGGGTAAGATGTTGTGTCGTCTACTATTTCGATGACTTCAAATTCTTACTTAGTGTGCACACCATCCAAATCTATTGTCACTCCTTTCAGTCTACCTATTGGTAGGACTCTATGTTGATTTGCTAGCTTTAATTGAACAGTTGAGTATCCTAGTGTAGGTTCTCCCATGCATTTCCATGTAGTTTTTGGTAGTACATTCACTTCGGATCCTAGATATAGTATAATATCTCCCATATTGAAATCCCCAATGTTAGCATTTAGTCTAAATTCCTTACTTGTTCTTCTTCTTCTGTGGAGGTGTGTAATGTCCCCATTTTGGGACATTATAACATTACAGAGTGTTATGCCTACCAGAGTAGCTAGATAGGGGTGACAGAGAGTTCAGGAGATATTAAGGGGTTTTATTTGGCCCAACTTGCATCGTTCATCATCAGGATCCATTCCGCACAGCTTGGCTTTAGTTCTGTTGCATTCCGACGATTTTTGTAATTTTGAGTTATTATGGGTCATATCTTAATTAAATTCACTAAGAAGGTCATAATGGGCATATTACTTGGAGAAACCTCTTAGTGTAATAGCTCATCGGAATTGGGAGGAAGAGAATTACAGGATAAGATGATGAGAAGTGACTTTCAGTGGCCGGAGAAGCCATCAGGATGGATAAATCACTTTTTAGAGGTAAAATGGTTAATTAAGTGATTTAATCAAGGAATAATAAAATAAAGTAAAATTCACTTGGAGGGAAAAGGTCAAAAACAAATTAGGGTTTCGAGAAGCTATAAAGGAAGGGTAAAGCAACCTATTTCATTATGCATTGTTATGATTTGATGTTGAGAGTTCCCAGAGGAGGAAGAGAGTCGACCTTGTTGTTTTGTGGATTTCTGGATGAAACCAGCACCATTGATCAGTTTCTATGTTGAGAGATGCACCCTAGCCCATCAGAGATACCAGCCAAGTATTTCACCAAGCTATTTAGGAGAATCCAGTATAGTGTGCGCAGCTCAGCCAGTGAGGGCACAAGTTAGATTTAGGGTTTGAGGAGCTGCATGAGGACAAAGCTCTGATTACATTTTCCTTCCGACCTAGTTGAGATCCAGCCAGCGCACTTAGATTGAGATACTTCCCATCAGATTCTGATAGTGGAATCATTCAGAGCACACCATCCAGCCATTTAGGGCATAGCTCTTCCGGACAAAGAGTTGGGGGTTGCATGCAGAGTATCAGAGCAGATCCGAGAAAATCCTTCCGACCCAGTTCCACATTTGGTGAGACAATCGTTTTGAGCCCTATAGCAGCAGATTCCATTGGTGGAATCCTTTGGGGCGCATCCAGTATCCCAGGAGGCGTGAAAACCCCCCAAGTGTCCAGATCTAGTGCCTCAGAGACCAAATTTAAGATCCGGCACTCATCCATTTCAGTCTAGAGGTCAGGGCGCTTCTGTTGGAGCAGTTTCTAGCACATTCCGATGGTCTATCATTCCAGACAAGTTTTCCAGCTAGTAGTGATTACTGTACTTCTCTGGAATGACATATTTTTGCCGATATATTTGTGCATGCATCAGATCTGCTATCATCTTCTGATCATGGGTATTTTTATGCTACTTTCTTGTATTCCAGTGATGATCCATGAGATCTAGCTGACGTTTATATTTTATATTTCCAGTATGCTATTGTATTTCCATGCTTGAGCCGTATAATACATGATATTGGGCAGTTGATGTTCTTTACTTTTGCATGCATCCTTTATATGTTGTTTAAACCATAAATATGCAACATGCACATGCAATAACCCACATACACATGCAATAACCATCAAGATCTCAAACATACAACTGAAACGCATCCAGAAACCCCCAGTGTATCAGATCTACAAGACATAACAATAGATCAGTGGGATCAGGGATATTACAGTGGTATCAGAGCTTTAGTCCTTCCAGCCTGTGACTAAAGTTGATGAGTTCAACGGGTGACCCAAAAAGTAGAGAGGATGTGGGGAGATAGATATGAGAGGCCAGAGGGCACTAGTAAGGCACCCATGGATCGAGAGGCAACCTTCATGCAAGTAGTCAGCAATTTGATAGTCAGTCAGTAGACCATGAAGCAGTCTTTGGCGCAGTTGGCTGATAGATTAGCTATAGTGGACACCCCGGGCACACCAGCCCGACATGCAGCATAGGGGAACTCAGGGGTAGGCAGTAGACCCCAGAAACCTACTTGCACATACACAGCTTCAAGTAGGATTCCCAAACCATGGTTCCCTAGTTTTCAGAGGGCATGACCTTCAGCAACAACACAGCAGCCGTTAGCACAGAGGTCTCCCACTGAGGCGGAAGACATTGCGGAGTACAGGAGGGAGTATGCAGCGTTGGGCTGTGACTTCCATCATGACATGAAACTCGTCGAGTACTGTGGACTTAGGGGCATGAACCATCCCAGAGAACCTCAGAGAGGAGGACAACAACAACAACATGGGCATAACATAGATTTCATCCAAAAAGTTGGTAAACTCACCATACCTTCTTTTGACGGATCGTCCAAATGCACTGCCAAAGTTGGGGTACAAAAGTTAGACATGTACTACAAGCTCAACCAGATGGTCGAGATGGAGGCTAGTGACTCTTGCACATTTGAGGGATAGTTGGATGGATAGGATGATAGCGCATGTTCTTCATCTTCCCCATCAGGTAATGTTGAGGATTCAACACTTCAGCATAGTGGTGACACTTGTGAGGATTCATATGTGTTGGCACTTAGACATGATGAGATTAGGAGGTTGGATGGCCTACCTATGGGTGTAAACATGGCTTCCAGGAAGTCATGTATGGAGGATGATGAGATTCCTATGATGAGAGAGCCACATTTTTCATCTTCTTAGTCACCTATGCTAGCCACAACACATGAGGATATCGGTAGCATTCATGATATGGTGGAGGAGCCTTGTGTGAGGATTGTACACTAGGGACATATGGTAATGCAGACCCAGGAGGAGAGACATGACTGGGAGATAGTTGACCTTACACATACCCACCAGTATGGGGAGAGGGAGTCACCTCTTTTGGAGATTCCATTGCTAGATTAGGTTGTGGAAATTGATAGATTGATAGGATACTCACTTCTAGGACCAGTCCACAGTGATGAGGGTGCACTCTGCATGGGTCAAGATGACCATATCTTATGTCTAGACACATCTGTATGGGATCTAGGTGCAAATGACATTAGCAGAGTAAGCGCACAGGAGGATATAGCTACCCATACAGGATACAGTGCGATTCAGATGGGGGAAGTAGTTGGTGATGGTGTGCAGTGGCATACAAGAGGACTCAGTAGCGTAGTGGACAGTGGGCAGTTGCCTTATCTTTTGAGGAGTGTGTTGTTGGGGATTCCATTATTGACACTAGCAGTGAGGAGCATGATGTAGGACCTCAACGGGACTCTGATCAGGAGTCACAACACTGGACGGGGAAATTGAGAGTCAACGAGGACATGATCATGGCAGACACTAGATGCATGGACGATACACACACATTGGTGGCAGATTATTGTTGGAGGGCATCGATGGCACATGATAGTTCAGATGGGGGATTTTCCATGGATGACTTTCATACTCTTAGGGAAAGAGTAACTATGATGAGGGACAACTACCAACAGTTGTTTATGGACAAAGATTACCTATTGGAGGTTGGCGAGATGTATCGCAGGGCCTCGAGGGAGCAGGAGTTGGAGGTGGACCAACTCACTCATGAGTTGGTGAGCACACGAGGATTCTTGGAAGGCAAACATACAACCCCTCAAGAATCAGAGTTCAGATTAGATGAGCTCCTTGAGGAGACTGATCAGAGATACACTATATCTATCTCGACAAAGAGTCAAATATGTTCCTCAGTTACATTGTTGGAGGATGTCCATAAGTCACAGGGACCACCCTTCATGAGGGGTGTTGAGACAATTGGGCACACACATACACATGAGGATTCTAGATCTAGGGGCAGTTATGAGGACACTTCCATTTGTGTTCCAGGATTGGTTGACCTTCATGTAGAGTATGACCCTGTAGTACACCCAAGATCCATGATGTTGCAAGTGTATACAGGAGATCACATGAGTATGCAGGGGCATACAGTGATGAGTGGTAGTTCACAGAGACATATAGATATGTACAGTGGGATTCATGGGGATGCATTGGATTGCAGGGATGAGACACACTTAGTGCAGCATGGAGATGAGTGGATCTTTGCAGGGGGAAGTCACTTTGACTTTCCAGTGAGCTTTAGTATTGGGGGGAGCATGTCACTTGTTAGTGATTTGTTGAGGTCTTGTAGTACCTCACTATGGCAGCAACATGTTCAGTTGGTGGAGGTTTTTTTGGGGTTGGTACGGTCTTGGAAGACAGACTCATTTCAGGTTGAGACTATGTTCTATTTGTAGGAGACTCATGGTAGTGATATGTTACATGATTATATTTCACAAGGCATTGCAGTTCACATTCGGATATGGGATCCAAGGATTGGAGTGCTTGGTAGTTTCGCGATTGATGGAGTTTAGTTTTGAGTAGAGTGGTTGCTCGGGGAGTTGACTTGGATTCTTTGGCCATTGATCATTCTACTCATCAGGAGCATATGGGTGCATGCGTGGTGAGCACTTGGAGAGGCCACATCTTGAGGGGAGTCTACCTTGTGTCACACAAGTGGATATGGGACCCCGGTATCATATGTAGTTGGATTCAATTATTGCTTGAGGACAAGCAATATTCCGGTAGGGAGGACTGTAATGTCCCCATTTTGGGAAATTATAACATTACAGAGTGTTATGCCTACCAGAGTAGCCAGATAGGGGTGACAAAGAGTTCGGGAGATATTGAGGGTCTTTATTGGGCCCGACTTGCATCGTTCATCATCAGGATCCATTCTGCATAGCTTGGCTTTAGTTTCGTTGCATTCTGACGATTTCCGTAATTTTGAGTTATTATGGGTCATATCTTAATTAAATTCACTAAGAAGGTCATAATGGGCATATTACTTGGAGAAACCTCTTAGTGTAATAGCTCATTGGAATCAGGAGGCAGAGTATTACAAGATAAGATGATGAGAAGTGACTTTCAGTGGCCAGAGAAGCCATAAGGATGGATAAATCACTTTTTAGAGGTAAAATGGTTAATTAAGTGATTTAATCAAGGAATAATAAAATTAAGTGAAAGTCACTTGGAGGGAAAAGGTCAACAATGAATTAGGGTTTCAGGAAGCTATAAAGGAAGGGTAAAGCAACCTAATTCATTATGCATTGTTATGATTTGATGTTGAGAGTTCCCAGGGGAGGAAGAGAGTTGACCTTGTTGTTTTGTGGATTTCTGGAGGAAACCAACACCATTGATCAGTTTCGGTGTTGAGAGACACACCCTAGCCCATCGAAGATACTAACCAAGTATTTCACCGAGATATTCAGGAGAATCTAGTACAGTGTGCACAGCTCAGCCAGTGAGGGTGCAAGTCAGATTTAGGGTTTGAGGAGCTGCATGAGGATAGAGCTTTGATTACATTTTCCTTCCAACCCAGTTGAGATCTAGCTAGGGCGCTTAGATTGAGCTACTTCCCATCAAATTCCGATGGTGGAATCATTCAGAGCACACCATCTAGCCATTTAGGGCACAACTCTTCCGAACAGACAGTTGGGGGTTGTATGCAGAGTATCAAAGCAGATCCGAGCAAATCCTTCCGACCCAGTTCCACATTTGGCGAGATGACCGTTTTGAGCCTTATAGCAGCAGATTCCATTGGTGGAATCCTTTGGGGAGCATCCAATATCCCAAGAGGCACGCAAACCCCGCAGAGGTCCAGATCCAGTGCCTCAGAGACCAGATCCGAGATTCGGCACTCATCCATTTTAGTATAAAGGTCAGGGCGCTTCTATTGGAGCAGTTTCTAGCGCATTCCGATGGTCTATCATTCCGGATGAGTTTTCCAGCTAGTAGCGATTACCGTACTTCTCCGAAATCACATATTTTTGCCGATCTATCCGTGCATGCATCTGATCTGCTATCATCTTCTGATCATGGGTATTTCTATGCTACTTGCTTGTATTCTAGTGATGATCCATGAGATCTAGCTGACGTTTAGATTTTATATTTCCAGTATGCTATTGTATTTCCATGCTTGAGCTGTATAATACATGATATTGGGCAGTTGATGTTCTTTACTTCTGCATGCGTCCTTTATATGTTGTTTAAACCATAAATATGCAACATGCACATGTAATATGCAACATGCACATGCAATAACCCACATGCATATGCAATAACCATCAAGATCTCAAACATACAACCGAAACACATCCAAAAACCCCCAATGTATCAGATCTGCAAGACAGAACAATAGATCAGTATCAAATACCTTGATCAGTGGGATCAGGAATATTACAAGGTGGTTGACAGTTTTCAATTATGGCTTCTGTTCCGTCTCGCTGCTACATTTTTCTAGGATGTTTTGCAATATTTTGAAAGATGAAGGATCACTTAGAATTTTGATGCATGATTGCAAAACGTCTTTGATAGTACTTACTTGTTCCTTGGGTTGTATTATGTTGGTATGGTCCAGTGATTGTGGCATGTCATATTCTGGAGTTTCCTTGCTCGATTGTGTCGTCAGCGCTATGTCCTCCTTTTGGAATTCTTGTCAGGCTTCTGTAAAGATCTCCTTCTCCTTATGCGCGTCGAACTGCTTCTTGGGGTCAGTGTTCTTCTTTACCCATTGGTTCTGCGCTGGTTCCTACCGAACTACATCATTTTCTGTTTTCATTCCTCCTCGAGTGACTATGTTGATGTTTCGTCCGTCTTCCCTTGCTTCGGTTGAAATCCACTGAACATTCTGGTTATTCTGATTCTTTTTTTTGTGGATATTTATGAGTAATGTCAGACATTCCTCTGTATTGTGGTCTGATGCGCAACAATACATATAGGTGGCTGGTGGCAGTGGGCACTCCCATGCATAATGTCCTGGGTGCTGGAAATTGTGACATGTGACTGGTCCTCTACCGCATCTGAAACCTCCTCTTGCTCGTCCTACTCCTCTATAAGCGGCGTGATCCCCTCGCGGCGCATTATACTGTGGTCCCTGATTATACTGCGCGGTATTGTACTGGGGTTGTGTTGGGTTGTACTGCGGTTGCGCGTTATTGTAAGGTTGTTGCACAATATTATATTGCTACTGCATAGTGTTGTATGGGGTTGGGGATTGATTGAACTGTGGTGTTTCCTACCCAGTCATCATTTCTGCCTGTACCCTGTATGCATTTGATGTTCTTTCCCATATCAACTCCATAGTTCTGCAATCTCTGTCGTCATGACCGACTGATTTTCAAAAGGTGCAATGTTGGGACTATTTGGTATTTCTGCATCATTGTGCAATGGTAAGCGTCGTGACCCGTTTTCTTGCATATTTCACACCATAATCCTCCCTGTGGTAGTGGGTTTGGCATCCCCATCACCATATACTGTGCGAATGTTGGGAATTCATTTTTATGGTGTCCTTCCATCCTGCAGGTAGTGCACCAAACGACTTCTCGTTTGTCCTTGTCCTTATTCTGGTTCATTTGAAATGTTAAGTTCTTCAAATCCTCCTTGAGTGCTTCGATAGATGGGTCCGTCTGCTAGTACTAATTCTCTTCCAATTGCAAGGCTTCCTGCAGTGCCTCTCCCTGCGTCTGAAACTTTTGTTTTCGTAATGGGTACTTCAAGTGCGGGAGTAGTGAGTTGACAAAGAGGTGCCGATGTTGCATATCGGTCATCAGGTATTTTAACTTCCCTTTTAATCGCTTGAATCTTTGATCAATCTCCCATACCGATTCTCCTAGTTTCTGTCTTACTTCAATCATCTTGTTTATGTACTGATCCTCTGAGCTTGGCTTCTGGAACTCATTTATCATTAGTTTCTTAATGTCGTCCAGTGTCCTTGTCATCCCGGGAACATTTTTCGTGTCTAGACTCATGTACCAGTCTAGTGCGTGGTCCCTTAGCGTGATCGCTAGTTGCGCGAGTTTGGTGTTATCATCAGTGATCTGCTTTGCTTCCTAGATCTTTGCACAAATGAACAAATGCTTCTCAGGGTCTTCTACTACTTCTCCTCGAAATTCTAGTAATTTGATAGTAGGATCGTGTCCTGCCATTCCAAACACTGAGCTACTCTTTCCTCCACGTAGTGTAGATACTTGACTAAGGTTTCCTGAACTGGCTCCTCCAGTTGTTGCTTCTTGTGTAGATGTACTTCCTGCTGTCAGACTTCCTCCGAACTTTGGTTGTCTAAACGCTGGTGTTCTCTGTGGTGTATTGGTCACACATGGTTTTATGGATTCCACACTGACATTAATATGAAAGGGATGGTTGCCTTTTCCTCCTGTTCTTGGGCCTCTTGTTTTCCTCTCATATGTGGCACGTAGGATTTCCTCAATCTGTTCCACAGCCCAGAGATCCTCTACCTCTTCCTCATTGCTGGCCAAGCCCTCCCTCTCGGCTACGGCTCTCTTCTTGGTATTCACCTTATATTGGTAGGGTGATCTTCTACACGTCGTTCCTGATGACGCCAAGATCCACTTAACTTGGTTTTCATTCATCAAGATCAGGTCCAAGGGTTCCTCCTCCTTCTTCTCCTTATCCTGCCCTCCTTCCATTCCTCCGCTCTCTGTTAGTGCTTCCCCCCTTCCCCCATGCGCGCAGGGAAGTCTAGCTATCTGATTCCATTGTCATTGCAGCTTTGTTATATAGAAGCATCTTGATAGAAGTATACAGTGATGGAATGTACCTTCCTCTGGGTCCTCGTAGGAACTCTTGCTCGGTTGTGCTGTATGACTTTGCTGTGTCTACCGCAAATTCTTTGATAAAGCCTGCCACAATATAGTCAAGCCAAAAGTCGACTACACGGGTGAATTTGTTGATCACCCCCTGCAGTTGTTGGATCTGTACTAGAGTCCAATCTAGCTATTGAATCCGGTTCGTCACATGGTTATCCGTTAACCTTAAGATCCACTCCTGTAGTAGATGTGGAAAATCACAGAAAAATATTTCATGTAAATCTGTAAATACGTATTTATCCAGGTATCTACGCGGTGTGATTCTAGGGTTTCTATTGTCTTTCTGTGCAAACACTATCTCTTTAGTTCTCGACCAGCCCTCGATTTCTTCTCTCGTGGGGTTCCAAGGTCTCCACATTCCCTTCTAACGACTCATTGCTCTTCTGTTCCGCTCCTTCGGTTCCTTTCCACTCTGTCTCATCTACTCAATCCTCTCTTGTTCCTCTTAACATGATAACAAAACCATTTGTTGGTTAGTAATTCCCTTCTCGGGTTCTCTGATTTATTGACGCAGGGTTCATGTCATTCAGGGTTCCAACAAAGCCTCTAAAAACTATCGGCCCTCCTAGTAAACCAAAAGGCAACGCAACACCCAGAAGGGACTGTGCAGTCTCACTCGAGATAGCTTTAAATGGGTGACTGTAAGACTCAGGTGTTTACAACCTAGGACATAGTAGGGGATAAAGGGTTTCTTGATTAGGGCCCTATACCATGAGTTGTTACTATAATCTACTTATTCCTTAAAGTCGCATACGTATATTTCACATTTAAATTCCAGTAAAGTATAAACAGATTCATAACAATGTATTAACTCATTCATCAAACTTTAACCATTAATTGCTAGAAGAAAGTAAAGGCATGCACACATTCAACACATTATACAAGTATTACCATGGTTCACCCCCTCCTGGGCTACGTCCACAAATATTTGTCTCTTGGCTCTTTTATTATGGTAGTTCTACAATTCCAGCGCCGTGTGCTTACAATTCCCCACAAAACTGGGTAAGATCTATGTGAGGCGAACTAGATCGCACCAGGCTCCACAACCTGCGGCATAATCCTCAGATCTGCCTTCCCTCATATCTTCCTTGCTCAACAGCTTACAAAATCGGTTCATACAACTAAAAAACCCATTATATATCGCCTACGCTTATAATCAAAACAACAACACTCAAAATTAATCAACCCTATATGATACTTCCGTATCTATATTTATACATTTCGGGCTCTCTAGTCATTTACAGAATATTACCAAAACCCTAACCCTTCTTACACTAGGTCTTTCTCCCATGCGCGTGATGTTCTTCCTCCAGCTGTCACTTTCCTTTGTGCATGCTTTCTTGCATTCGCGCGTGCTGATATTTTGCCAGTTGTTACTTAATTTTTCTACATGCTTTCTTTCCCACAATCATTCTTCTTTCCACTCCAGCCTGGTGCCAACAACACACTTTGCAGACAGATAGGCCATTTAAGAAACAATTGCATAGGTTCCCTGAGGAGGATATATCAGAGGAAATTATGCTTGAGCTAGCCTCCCATTTGGACTCTCCACCTCCACACTCGCAGCTGAATATACCAGATTACCTGGATGAAAGCATTACAACTGGACTGGACACCACTTCTTGTAAGCTCAAACTTATGTGTCCTACCCTTTTTTCATCTCTTTCCTCTCTAGAATTAGAGCTTATTGATAGTTCTCCTTTGCTCACCCTGAGACCGACCATCTCTCCTAGAGATCCTCCCTCTCGCATACACTACAATCTACCAAATACTCTCCAAGGATCTTCTGCAACACTAGTCATCTCTACATCAGACTTTCTCCCTACATCTCCCTCTCCAAACACAATCAATGGCTCTACCATACCATCAGACCCCTCCTCATCAGACCATTTCCCTACACCCCCCCTTCCATTTACTGCTGATGAGGTCTTGGCCAACACAGCCACTCATTACAGCCTGCCAAATTTTACATGAGCCTCTACCAATACAACTACCCCCTCTCCATCAGACTTACATCCCACACCACCCATTCCAAACTTTACTGGCGAACCCTTGGCCATTACACAGTATGAGTTGCCACTTCCTCCACCTGAGTTGAGATGTTCATTAGAGATGCCAACACTTACCCCTCATACTGGATCTACTTTAGAGATGCGAACACATACCCCTGAGATATATCATAAAATGTTTTACCCTCCACTATCTCATCATAACCCTACTCTTGATTCGTTGATCTCTCCCTCGACTGATATCTATTTATCTCCTGTACCTCGCCTTACTCCAGAGAAGTGAGATAAAAAACAACCTGACTGTTTTGTGGACCGGGTGTTAAATAGTACAAATGAATAGGCTTCCTTCCAACAAGATTCTTTCTTCTTGCTGGGTCTGAGTGAGATAGAGCCTAGTGAAAGTGATCTTGGTGATGTTCTAAATGTGCTTCTTCCCACTTAAAAAGAAGTGCTTTCACCTACGCCATTGCCTACTTTCCTGGGATCAACCTTACACAATAGACCTGTGGGTGACTTCAAGCTCAGCACTGTTGAGACTCTTTCGACCTCCCTAGGCAAAGACCACACTTGGTCTCAAGGATATGACTTTGAGCACTCTTTGATTAAAACCCGCAATGTCTGTCGCAAGGAGGGCTTACCACCTTCACATTTTGGAGACACTCCAGTCTTTCCTTCTGACATTGGGTTGCTTAGAGGCATGAAAGCCCTAGCAAGAGAAAAACCATGATCTTGCTCTCCCTCAACATTAGAGGGGTGGGGGCCACCTAAAATATGCCTCATTCAGAAGACTACTTTCACAAACCTCACCGGACATCATCTTTCTACAGGAAACATTGGTAGACAGTAAAAAATCCAGATTATTCATCAACCAGTTTCATTCAAATTGGCATATCTGTTCAGTCAACTCTCTTGGCACTTCTGGGGGGCTGGCAATGGCATGGGACCCTGATGTTTATGATCTTGTCCCTTATTTCTGTTGTGGAGGCATCTTATTGACTAGTATTTGTTGCCAATTGAACAAATCGATCAATTTACTTAACCTTTATGCCCCATGTTTTGATAGACAATATTTTTGGGAGAAAATTGAAGAAAAGGGATTACTTGATCTCAACAGCCTGATCATTGCTGGTGATTTCAATCTTACAACTTCTGTGGGAGAAATATGGGGGTTGCTGCTACAAAAGATGTTCTGGCAGATTACTTTTCCACACTCTTCTCAGCTCATCAGTTGGTGAACTATGCACCAGATCACTTGACCCCTACATGGCGCAATGGGCATGTGGGCTCTGGCTTCATCTCCAAGAGACTGGACTGATTTCTTTTGTCTAAGCAACTTATAACCTCGGAGGCAAGGATTTGCACTTGGTTGAACCTACCTTATCTATCTGATCACGCCCCAATAATTCTCCACTTGGACGCATCCTCTCACAAGATCGCCTACCCCTTCAAACTTAATTTAGGCTGGCTCTTGGAAGAAAATTTCATTAATATAGTCATAGAGGTCTGGACATACCCTCTTTTCATGTCTGATCCTTGCATACAACACCGTATAGTTTGGAAACTCCGTAGCCTCAAAGCCTGAATAAAACAGTGGGCTATCACTTATCAAAAATATAATGCACATATACTCCTCGAGCTTGACTCAACGATTAAGACCCTCATCCTTTCATATATCAGTGCGGGGGTAACTGGCATAGAATGTCGAACTTTAAAGGATTTAGAATTGGAGAGGAATTCACTTTTACTAAAAGATGAAACCACTCGGAGAAAGAGATGCAGATCCAATTGGATCAAGAATGGTGACCTCAACACCAAATATTTCCACAAATTTGCCAGTACAAGTAGGAACATAAATCATATCTGGGGAATCTCAGCGGAGGATGGAACATCTTACACTGGCCAACAGGGATTAAAATTTGCAGCGGTTAATTTTTACAAACCATTCTTTCAACAAAATCCATCTACGAACATGTAGAGCTCAGCTTCAGTGGCTAGCCTCTACACACACAGTTTCGGATGAATATGCTCTTTTATTTGACAGACCGTGCACTCTACAAGAGATTTCAGTTGCTCTCAAATCCTTTTCCAAGGACAAGAGTCTAGACCCTGATGGTTGGACGGTAGAATTTTATCTTCACTTCTTTGATCTGTTTGGTCCGGACATTCTAGAGCTAGTGGAGGACAACAAACTTCGGGATAAGGTAATTGGTGCTATCAACTCGTCTTTTCTCACTCTTATACCCAAAGAAAAATCCCCCACATCCTTTGGCGATTATAGGCCTATTGCCCTCTGCAACCTTTGCTATAAACTCATATCCAAAATTATTTCCACAAGGATTAAGCCATTTATCTCATGTATTATTTCGATTGAACAACTGGGGTTTTTAAAAGGCCAACAGATCCTAGATGCCATTGGCACTGCACAGGAGTGCCTTCATAGCATTAAAACTAAAAAAGCCAAGGGAATTATTCTAAAATTGGACCTAAAAAAGGCCTTTGACTGCATTGATTGGGACTTTCTCAAATTGGTTCTAGCTCAGATAGGATTCAACCACCAAATGATAAAGTGGATTATGAGCTGTGTAGAGAGTGTCAGCCTTGCCATCTTAGTCAATGGAGAATCCTCCTCTTTCTTTTGCATGGGTAGAGGTGAGAGGCTGCCCCCTCTCACCTCTTCTATTTATTTTGGCCATGGAATCCTTAAGCTTGCTCCTCAAATCAGCTCAAGTAGAAGGCAAGATTGTTGGCATAAAGTTGTCCAGAACTCTCAATATTTTTCACCTCCTTTTCGTAGACGATGTCCTCATCTTGAAAAAGGGAACTCCTCAGGAATGGATCGAAATAAAAGAAATATTACACATTTTCTGCAGCGCCACAGGATTGATGATCAATTGGGTTAAATCTACCTTTCACTTTGCCAATACAAAAAAAACTACTCTGGTTTAGATCAAAGACATTTTCCCCTATACCTTCTCTCCACTTTCCTCTGGTCTAAACTATCTAGGCTACCATTTAAAATCAGACTCCTACAAGCCTTCAGACTGGAACTGGTTACTTGCAAAAGTGGAAAAGAGGACGGGGCACTGGTGCACTAGGTGGCTCCAAGTTGGTTGTAGATTTACTCTTATCAAAGCAGTGCACGAAGGGAAGGCAGTCTATTGGATGGCACTAGCTGACATCCCCACTTATGTCCTAACAAAACTCTGAAAGATTATCTTCAACTTTCTTTGGTCTGGATGTTCAGAGAACTCTCGGCAACAGCTTTCCAACTGGTAGACACTGGCAAAGCCCAAACACAAGGGAGGGTGGGGGATTCGAAACCTTCATTTTTCAGTCAAGCACTTGCTACCGCTTTTTATTGGAGAGTTGTGACTCGCCCAGGAATCTGGCATACTATTATAATCGAAAAACACCTTTTACATTACACTGTCAAAAGTTGGCTCTTAGCGCATATGACCATCCCTAGAACAACTTCTTTCTTCTGTAGGAATCTCTTGAAATCAAAACACTTGATCAACTGTTGGCTTTGTTGGCTCCCAGGCTCGGGACATGATATCGAACTGGGTCGCGACTGCATTCTTGGACTGGATGCCTCGGTCCACTTATCCCCTCAGTTATTAACGCACCTGCATTCAAAACACATTTGGAACTGGACAGATGGATTTCCAACGCTACACTTGGCCTCAATCCGGA
Organism: Picea engelmannii; assembly: GCA_009831015.1. Classification (NCBI taxonomy): domain Eukaryota; kingdom Viridiplantae; phylum Streptophyta; class Pinopsida; order Pinales; family Pinaceae; genus Picea; species Picea engelmannii. Next base: position 1,370,193 of record ML776963.1, read on the forward strand.
CTTAGCTCGCGCCTGGAACTCATTTTGTACAGACCTCACGCACTTGGGAATCCACCTCACGAATTCGAAAGACCATCTCCACTGGTCGGGAAGCGATCATTCTGGCATCCTCTCCAATCAAAACGTATATGCTGACATTGCAAATTCACATTGGCGCCCCAACATTCGCGGCTGGAGGAAACGTATCTAGAGTTGGTGCGTTCTGCCTAAGGTAAAATATTTTACTTGGCTTTTCACTGAAAATAAATTAAACACATGGGACATCCTCATCAAAAAAGGTTGGACGGGCCCTAGGTTTTTCCAACTCTGTCGATCTGATTCGGAAACAGCAGAACATATTTTCCTCCAATGTTGCTATACTAGACAGGTCTGGCACAAAATAAAGAAAATTTTAAACCTTACTTCCATCTGGGATGGGAACAATCTCTTGGACTGCTTTAGATCTTGGGCACATACAGAACACAAATTTTTGTAACTTCCTTCCATAATCTGCTGGGCGATTTGGCTTGAAAGAAACAATGTCATTTTTAACAATGAGACTCCTTCTACAAGCGCGACAGTCTACAAAGCACTTGGTATCTACAATTCCTGGAACGATTCACATGCCTCTAAGGCAAGACCACACCGTACATTAAAGATACCTGAACTTGATGACATTACTACAACCTAGTTTGATGGAGCAGGGCTCTCAAATGGGTTACAAAGTGGAGCTGCAGGACTAATTAAAATCTCTCATAACACCTACTATAAATGGACTTTCAAGTGTGGCCCGGGCACCAACACCAGGGAATAACTTTTGGGTGCTTGGGTCACACTTTACTTACCTTCTATACTATACATTGAAACCCTCCAGGTTCTTGGGGACTCCAGAATTGTCATTGAGTGGTTGAGTGGCAGGGGAGATCTCTAAACAATCTCCATCTTAGCATGGAAGGACAGAATTAGGATTCTACAACAAATTTTCACTAAAATCAGCTACAATCACATACACTGAGAGCACAATAAATCTGCAAATCATCTCTCAAAGGAAGCTCTCCAGACACAAGAGGGAATCATTTCTTACCATCACTGGATAGATGGCCATGAGGGCCCCCCTCTATATCTATCCTTGTGCTAAGATCAGTTGCTCATCCTCCCTCCTTAGGGGACTTTCTTGTAATGAAAGCAGGATTATCATATAGATCTTAGGATTCATTTACATTTCTGAAAAACACCCTCTCGGCAATCCAGACTTTCAACTTCTATGCAGTTTTATTTTCTCTCATAAATCTTCTTCTATGCCACATCTTATCTTTTTATAACTCTCTCACTTCACTAGTTGAAAGACTACAAAATTGAAAGACTACAAAAGGAGAAAGTTATAAAATCTACTCTGTATCTGAGATTGTAACCTCTTGTATTTTATCATACATTATATAAATATATAATAAAGAAATTTTCCAGTTGGAAAAAAACTTTCTATTGTATTAAAGTCCACATTCACACACGATTGCCACTAAATAAGATAAAGTGAAAAGTGCATAGTTAAATAGTTATCATGAATTACTAAATATTACTCCATTAAAGTAAAATCCGATAGCAAGAGACAATAAAAAAGCTCGTGGATAACAAATTCTTTTCTTATCATAGAATTTGACAATCCCCAAATGAGAAAGCCAAAGAAAAGCCAAGGAACAATATATATATTGTAGTGCCTTTTCCTGCTTCAAATAAATTAAACTATACACTTTGCTACATGTTTGTAGGGATGAAATTGTGTTCGAGAAGCCAATAAAAAAAGGTTTGCATTGTGGCATTTAAAAGTGTATATGTTGTGATATACATTGTGAAAATAAAATAAACATTAAGTATAAAAAATGGTGGTGCATATTGTTCGCATTTTGACATAGCTCCCTTGTAGGGTAAGTTCCACATAATAAAGATAAAGTATTAAAAATGGTGCTTATTTCATTGTGTTGCTTCGTGCATATTGTTTTCCATTCAACATAGTTCCCTTGTTAAGGGGATCCCACATATTCCAAGTAAGTTGGGGGATATGTCATCATAATCGTGCCAAATTCCACGGCCATTGTTATCCAAGGCTAGAAGGTCGCTCTCCTTCTCCTTTATAAGGTGATTATCTCTTTGTCCTCTCCATGGAGACTATCCTATGGCTTACATTTTTCCAACATAGCATGAATGAATGACCTAGGGGCACTCTCTTCAATCCCTAAATGTACCCCTAGTTGAATTGTTCCATAGTCGTCCAATCCATAGGAAAAAATGATCGTTTGTTCGTTCATTAGTGTTACAGGGAAATGATTGATCAGGTAATTTAATAATTATATAAGTGGTCCTTTTATCCAGGTCTAGGTTATGTATTTAGGTTCGAAATGTTCTTTGATTCTAACCTGATTGTCTTTCCATCTAATCAATAGCCATGGTGTCCCTCGAAGATGGTTCAACCAAATTCAAACAGAATAAGGGAAATACACTAAAAATGAGATCTATAAATAATGTGAAAATAAAAAAAAGGACACACAACATTGGGTTTTAGTAATATAGATATGATTTGCTTCTCCTTCCCTAGTGCTAAAATTTATGTACATGTAATTTTCTTTAGGATATTTTGTTAAAACGTCTCAGAAGAGATGGAGGTGTTAAAGTATTCACAATTGTGGTGGAGCAGTGGAATCTTCTCTTGGAATTAAGAAAATAGAGGTATGGATAAAGACACGTAGGAAAAGGACAATCAGGGTTGTTGGTAGTTGATGCTAACATAGGTTGAGGAATCATGGGGTCATTAGTGTTGTAACATCCCCACTATAATCCCCAGTTTAATTAATGCATAATGTATTTATGAAATGTGTCTATGGCCAAGTGATGTAATATGTGAATTGTATTTCTGAATTTTAATAAATTAAATGTGATGAAAACTACTCGGGGACATGGATAGATATGGGGGACGATTTTTCTGCAAGATAAGGGAATGTCTAAGAGGGGTCTAAGGGGGAACTTATTTAGGGTATTAATCCAAACCCGCTTTCCTGAATTTTATTATCATTGGGGACAACCTTCTATTTTTTGTTTGAGTGTATGAGAGCCCAATCACTGAATACATGTAAGAGGGTGGGTGTGAAAAGTTACATCCCATAGTTATTGGGACTATGGGGATGAAGTACAATCAACATTGAGGGGAGTTAGAGTCAACTTGCTTGGGGGAAAAGAGAGGAAATTTGTATGGGTAGACTAAGCAGTTTTGGACAGTCATGTTTGTGCATGAGCAGGGGGGAACAAGGAAAAGGAGGAGCTCTGGAGAAGGAACAACAATGGAGTGAAAATTCTGGAGTGTTTTTTGAGCTGTTGAAGAATGAAGAAGTAAGTTTTCAGGCTTGCAGAAGAACCAAGTTATCAGGCCTGAAGTGTTCAACAACACATGTATTCCAGGAGAGGACGAACACCTTGAGTAACCACTCACACAACTAGAACAAATATCAATACACCAATTTTTTTATATGGTAAAACCCCCGTGGGGAAACATTCATGGCCCTAGCCAACATGACCACTTGGAGTAATTTATTAATGAAAATAAAATATTATAGAGAGATTTACAAGAGAGTTTCTCAAAATCAATCATCGACAAATGACCCTCCATGCTCTTTAAATAGAGATAATAGACCAATCGGTTGTTAAGACATAGATCAATGTAGCCATTAAGATTGAGAGGAATATGAGTCATCGAATCAAACTATATCAGGAACATATCGTGACTGTCGGATTTCCTAACTACAAATGCATACTAATGCATACTAAAGAAACACACTAAGAAACACACTTTAAACTAACGACACATTAGACCAAGTTGATATTAACTAACTCCTAAGTGTCTAAATATCCTAACATCCCCCCTTAAGAAAAACTCAAGATAGGATTGAAGGATTTACAAAGGCAACACAATCGAAGAAGGAAGGAGGCATTAGAGCCTATCCCCCCTTAATGATAACTTCCTGAACTCCCAACATCAATCGAAGTTTGGAGAACTTTGCTTTTGTAAGAGACTTTGTGAAAATGCCTGCAAATTGATCTTTTGTAGGGAAAAAGGGCACTTCAATAACTCGATCATGAATGAGCTTTCTGATCAAATGCATGTGTACCTCATTGTTGTTTTTTCACTGATGTTGAACTGGATCTTTGACGAGCTTGATGTCACTCTGGTTGTCATACCAAAGGGTGGTTAGATGTTGCTGTTGGACGCCAAATTTTGAAAGGATATATTGAAGCCACAAGACTTCTTGACTTGCATTAACCAGTGCTCGGTACTCTAATTCTGCTAAAGAAAGAGAAATAGCCTGTTGTTTCTTACAGGTCCAAGTGATAGGTCCTGAACCAAGGCTAAAAACATAACCTGCAATATATTTTTGATCACCAGGGTTGTTGGCCCAATCTGAATCAGTGAAACCAACCAATAAAGGAGTCCCCCCTAATTTGTAATGTATCCCAAACTAAACTATACCCGATACATACCAAAGTGTCATTTTGGTTGCTTTCCAATGGATTTCATGGAGTGTTTTCATATACCTTGCAACACGACCAACAATAAAGGAAATATTAGGATGGGTATGAGTCAAATATAAGAGGCTACCAACTGATTGATGGTACAAAGTGGCATCAACTTCAGGAGAAGTACAAGTGGAATCAAGTTTGACTCGATACTTGAAGGGAGAAGGGGCTAGTTTTGAATCATCCATGTGAAAGCGGTGAAGAAGGTCACAAGCATAATGTTGTGTTGGTTTTGTCACTTGGGTGAGCAAAACAACAACACTTGCATGTCTAGATGAGCCTGCTAGACAAGACAGAAGTTTGTGAGTGGGTTAAACAAGCCAAACACATGTATAAACAAAGAAATAAAACTAAAACAACTAAGAAATAAAAGTTAGAAAGCATGAGAAAATTAGAACCATAAAAATCAACCAATGGATCAATAGATTAGTAAGAAAAACACCATAGAGAAAAATGAGGAATTATGAGTCCCCTCTTCCTCCTTGGGAGGGATCTTGAGTTCCCTAATGGAGAGATCTTCTTAAAATGCAAAAAAATGGAAAATGGTGAAGAACAACAATGCATATTCCCTCAAGAGGTGAGTGGAATGGCCTATTGCAATGATGCTTGAAGGATCCAAAGAGAAAAGAGGATTCTCAAGGGAGAATTCTTGCAACATAACAATACTATGAAGTTCTTGGTTTCTTAGTGCACCCATGGCTCTTATTTATAGCATTTCTTCAAGAAAAAATGCAATTTCTTGGTGTGAACAAGGGGCCTTTTAGGGCACCCTCTAGTCCTTGACTAGCCTCCCATTTGGATTTCCCTCAGATATGAGGGTCAAATCGTGTTGGGAGCTAGTCCATAAGTGGTTGAGGGGTCGACAAGATCCATAAATGTGTCATTCATATAAGTGCATGACTTTTCTCGTACATAGTTGCACACTTGGTGCATTGTGTGGTCTGATGGATTTGTTGGCCTGTGCATACTGTGCACTATGCGCGTGCTTCCTTTGGTGAATTTGTGCATGTCAATTTTTGACCCAATTGTATAGTTTTTTTCCTTTTGGATGCATTTTAATGTTGTAGGTGGGCTAATTATTGTTGGCATTGTTGTGTTTCCTTAACCATTTGCGTGTAATGTTGCAGACGATATTTCAGTGATAAAACATACTTAGACTAGGAAAGAAAGATTCCTTCCTTAGTTTTCAATACTTGGATGCCAAGGAAATAATGCAAGTAGCCTAAGTCGATCATTTCAAATTTATTCTTAAGGTTGGTTTTCACATGGTTTAAAATTTTAGGGTCACTACCAGTGAGGATAACATAATCAACATAAAGAACAAGTATTATGAGATGGCTTCCTACTTTCTTGGTAGACATTAGGATTGGAATGACATTTAGAAAAGCCATTTTCAAGAAGAAATTTTTCCATTTTGGCATACCAAGATGGGGGAGCTTGCTTAAGACCATAAAGATATTTCTTAAGGAAAAAAACAAGGCTGGAGTCATTCTGAATATAGCCAGGAGGTTGTTCCATGTAGATATTTTCTTGAAAATCCACATGCAAGAAGGCGGATTTGACATCCATTTGATGGACCTCCCATTTAAGTGAGGTTTCAAGAGCTAGAACAAGGAGAATGAAATTGTTTTTGGAGATGGGGGAAAAGGTTTCATTATATTCAATGCCTTCAACTTGAGAGAACCCTTTGGCAACTAAATGAGCCTTCTGTCTTTCAACATTTCCATATGATGCATACTTATTTCTATATACCCATTTACATCTGAAAAGTTTTCTTCCTTTCGGAAGAGGTACAAGATCCCAAGTATCATTTTCCATTAAAGATAAATACTCTTCATTCATTGTTGTATCCCAATCTGGATGACCTGAAGTTTATACAAATGTCTTTGGCTCATGAGTCTTTGAAACTTGAGCCAAAAGACAAGCGACTCACTGAACTGTGAATGTGTTTGACGATGATCTGAAGGATCACCAACTAGATATCCAGTTGCTTCTGAAGTTGAACGAACCCATCAGGGAAGCAATGGTATTGGTGTAGGTTCATGTAGTGTCCCCAAGGCCGAGCCCCACTGTAAACCAAGTTCTGAAAGGAATTGTAATCATGTTTTATAGGCTGGTGAGCCAAGTTTTCATAAGCTGGAGGCTTATGTGTTGTTAGGCCAGGGAGCCTGAGTATTGAAGGCTAGGAGCCTGTTGTTGTATATGTAATCATGCAGAACACTTAATAAAATATAAACACCACCAGGTGCAGACCGACCACGATGAATGAGTGAAGGGGGACTGAGCAACCACAGAGTGGACAAGGAATTAGGGGCTGGAAGGTGGGAAAGGAGCTAAGTGTTGAGCCTAGGGGCTAAGCCTAGGGGGGGCTTAAGCCTGGGAATAATATTTTAATATTATTCCAAAAGATATGTGCATCATATGTTTTTATCCTAAGTCCTTTTGGAAGGACGCGTGATTTCCCAAGTGGTGGGAGGAACGTGTGCTGGTGGAATGCATGCAGTTCCATGGGTGACAAGTGTCAACCCTGGTGCATGCAAATAAAACGGCTAGGGTGAGCTGTGAGAAGGTGCCATTCCCATTCCACCGGATTGTCTGAAGGCGTATGGAGCTCTGAGCAGTATTACTAACCCGACTTCTGTAGAGAACCTTCGGGAGACCCTGTGACTCGAATGTCTGTGTCTGATTCTGAGAAATCCCGTGCGTGTAACCCCAGCCTATGAGAAGCCTGTGTTGAATTCGGGGAAGAGTCTTTGCTTGTTCGGGAAAGATGAGCGAGCCTATGCGAGCATTCCCTGTTCCGAAGCCGTGACTGTGAAGCCATCCGGTGATTGCCGAACTAGTTTTTGGAAATCCTGTGTTTGTTTTCCCATGGGATTGTTGAGACTACGCAGTACTGGATTGCGTGAGGCTTGTTGGCCTGTGAGCGACTCCCTCCAGGTGAGAGAGTGCGCAGGGGAAGGAGAGAACTCCTGGAAGGAACCCTGTAGCTGCCATAGAGCCCGAAGACTTCCGGTCCAGTCTGTTCCTGTAACCCAAGGTAAGGGAGATTGGCAGCCGAAGGACTGTCTAGGTGACAGAGAAGGTGCATTCTCCTGGGGTGGAACAGGGATGTGGGGAATGAGGGTCTGTGGGCAGTGAGCGTGGGAGATTCCTGGGAGAGCATTCTATCCTTGTGGTTGTGTGTGACTGTTTTCCCTATAACCTTAGCCGGAACCTAGATTCCTTGCCTTGGGGTGGAGCTTAGTCCCAGCTCGGGGGTGAACCACTGCTGAGTTGATGAACAGTGTGGTCTAAGGCTGGGAGGTTCGTGGAAGGCCTGCATTTGGTTGGTGGATCCCACCATTGTTACAAGATAAGTGTCTAACTATGTTTCATCACATTTTATCATGTCTCTACTGTAAATGTTATCATGTTTTCCACTGTGTATACGAATTAGTATGGATTTCTATGGATTGTTTAATTATAGCAGTAATGATATGTTTTACTCTGAACTAAATGTGTTTAATTGTTTAAATGCATGGGATATATGATATCTGTATGAGCTTTGTACAAATGGTGTGTACAAATTGGTATCAGAGCGCGAGTGAGCTCATAGTTCTGAAATGGGTGTGCTACAAATTGGTATCAGAGCCAAGGTTTCGACACTGAGCCTAGATGGGCCAATGGAGCAGTCTTTGGACCGAGAATGCAAGGGGAAATTGGGTCTAGAAGGCCAATTTCGTACCCTGGTTTTCTCCAAAATGTCAAGGAGTTACTTGACGAGTTTTAAAGCTCAGGAGGTATAGCAGCGTTATGAAACCACAACCAGTGTGGTATGAGTCCACAGGGAGAGAGGACTCCACACCGGTGGTGTAGGAGCTCTAGGATCTGTTCGGGAGGGACGCCGAACCCTTGTGACAATCAGATCTGAAAAGTGTGCATGGGGTTTAAAGCCCTTTTGATATTGCACATGAGTATGGAAATCGCGATATGAAAAATTTTGATTTAGTCAGGACCGTCCATCTCGAAGGGACAGGTGGTGATAATAAAGAGCCCATTGGCATTTCGCATGTCGAAATATCGGGGTATCGACATTCGTGAAATCGGGAGTCACGATGACAGGAGGTCAGGAATTTTCATGGTAAAAGTTTCGAGAATGATCTGAGCCATCTGTTTGTGGGAACATGTGGCGGAGATCAAGCGACCCATTGGTATATCAGCTACCAGGGTTTTGAGTTGACATAGAACTTTGTCATCGGGGAATCACAAGTTGCAAAATCCCGAGATTGGGAGCCCATCGGCATATTAGGGTTTGGCATTTCGCGAATCCTGAAGACAAGGCACCTGGAGCATTAGAAATCGTAAAATAGCAAGAAGCGGCGAGGACCGTCCATTCTTGGGGATGCGTGGCCTAGATCGAGGCATTTGGGAAAGTTCCGGAAGGAGAGTCATCCATTGGGAAATCGGGGTTCGGGGAATTGCGAATCCTGAGGACATATGTGCTTCGGCATTGGAAAGTCCGAAACCCCGATAGAGAGGTATGATTGTGGTCATATAAGGGGAGGTCGTGTGAACCACGAGTCTAGCCCGAAGGGCTAATGGGAGTTAGAGCGCATCAGCGTTTGGAAGCCCAAAATGCCGAAAGGATCTGCGCCGTAGATCTGAGAAAGATCTGACCGTTGGATTTTTTCTTGGAATGGATGTGGACACATGGAGATGTACCACATGCCAGTGGGTCGAGAAGAGAAGCGAGAGAGGTGGGACCCGATGATGTCGTTAAAAAGCGATGTGGGGCCTCATGAACGTACCACATGCCATGATGGTGAAGGGTGACAGCTGTGCTGTGGGCCCGAAGGATAAAGTAATTTGCGATTTCGGGAACTCGCGATATAAGGGCATGAGAGCTCGACATTGAAACTCACGAAGTCACGAAGTAGCAAGAACGAGAGGAGAAAAGTCAACATCGCTTCTCGAGGTTTCCTGAAAGGGAGGTACCAGGGTTGGATGCCAGAGCTCACGATGGTGCGAGTAGCGAAGAGTGCTAGCACTTAGCCCTAGACTATGGTCATGCGTAGCAGACCCTAGCAAGGAGAGAGCCATACCCTTGTCGCATCTTGGGTATCGGCATTTGGAGGAATGAGCCGAAGGTTTTCGACTCACGAACTCATGAGATTGCGAGTTGCGAAAAGGATGACTTGGGTTACAAATATTTAACTGTCGGATCTTCGTGGACCGAGAATTCAGAAGTTCTGAAGTCCCGAAAATTGTAGAACCGAACGAGAGCTCAAAGAAAAACTTAATTAAATCAAAATGTCTTTCGTTCTTGTTCGTATTGGCTTATAAATGTTATGGATTGTTCCAAAGGAGTAATGACGTGACAAACTTCGAATTTAATTGCACAGTGTGTGTGCAGAGTTCAACGGAGGACAGGACTCCAGTTAACCAACGTCGAGTATGGAGTGGGCAAAGGTGCAGATTACTCCTGAAATAGAAGACGAACAGGAAGGAAAGGATGTTAACCTGGGAATCGAAGGATCGAACTCCAATGGGCATGGAAAAGAGAAGGATAAGGAAGGACACATAATGAAAATCATTGAAGGATTGCAAAGAGAGGCCCAGGCTCACCGAGCTGATAGCCGAAAGCTCATGAAAGTCAGGGATCAACAGGTGCATTAAATTTAAAATTTTTGAAGAGCCTGGAAAGAATAGAGAAGAAACTCAAGAAGGGAAGAGACTCAAGTACGACGGAGAGTTGCTAAACCCATGAAAGAAGAAGAAGGTCAAGGAGCGGTAGCCGACATCTTAGTCACTCCCAAAGACATTCTGACAGGGAGACACACAGTGGTTCAAGCCCATCCCCTACCAAAAAACATCGAAAATCTGGAAAGGAGGAATTGAAAGGAAAGATGAACAAGATTAAGACTCCAACATTCGATGGAGAACATAAGAAGGAGGAAGATGCCGAGACCTGGTTGCTTGGCATAAAGAAATACTTCCAACTACAGAATTATTCTTCCCATGAAGAAGGAAGAATTGCAATGTACCAACTGAAAGGAAAAGCATCCATGTGGTGGGATCAGTTTGTACAGGTGCAGCACATCAGAGAGAAAGAGGTCACGTGGAAGGATTTTAAGAGGTATTTCGAGAAGAAATACCTGACTAAAAGATACTATGACAGAAAGATGAAGGAGTTCTTTGAACTCAAGTTGGGCAGTATGACCATTGATGA
>ML776963.1:1382816-1398838 GCA_009831015.1 Picea engelmannii
CAATCCTGAAGATTGCAGATCCAAACAAGGATTATGTAGTTTGCACAGATGCATGTAAGGAGGGGCTGGGAGGAGTTCTCAGCCAAGAGGGATTTGTAGTTTGTTATGAATCCCGAAAGTTGAAGGAACATGAGAAGAATTATGCCACTCATGATTTAGAGCTGGCAGTAATCGTCCACGCCTTGAGGAAATGAAGACATTACCTCATGGGCAAGAGATTTGAGTTGAGAATAGATCATAACGGTTTGAAGTATTTATTTGATCAGCTGACCTTAAATGCCAGGCAAATCAGATGGCTGGATTTTCTGTGCGTATATGACTTTGATATCAAGCATATCAAAGGGAAAGAAAATAAGGTGGCTGATGCACTCAGCAGAAAAGTGCATGAATTACATGCTACAGCCATTAGCATGCACCAGACTGAGATGAAAGACAGAATTTTGGAAGCTGCAAATGTTGATTTGCAGTACAAAAATCTTGTAGCAAAGCTACAGCAGCGTGAGAGACCACAGACCAAGGAAAGTTACACCTTGGGAACTAATGGTTTACTTCTGTGTAAAAACAGAGTGTATGTACCCAATGTCCGAGAGTTGAAGATGGCAATTCTAAAGGAGATGCATAACGTGGCTTATGCTGGACATCCTGGATATCAGAAGACTGTGGCAGCAGTCAAAAGCCATTATTTTTGGCCGGGTTTGAAGAAATAAATCGCTGAATACATCGCGAGATGTATGGAGTGCCAGAAGGTTAAGGCGGAGCATAGGCACCCAACAGGGTTGCTGCAGCTTTTACCTATTCCTGAATGGAAATGGGACGTGGTAACAATGGATTTTATCACTGGACTACCTAGAACAAGCAAGCAACATGATTCAATCATGGTGGTGGTGGACAAGCTTACTAAAGCTGCCCATTTTATTCCACTGAAAACCACCAACCGGGTAGTAGATGTTGCTGATATTTTCTTAAAAGAAGTTGCACGCTTGCATGAAATTCCTAAGACAATTGTGTCTTATAGGGACCCGAAATTCACTTCGAATTTCTGGAAAGGACTGTTCAAAGGATTCAGAACGAATCTGAACTTTAGTACAGCGTATCATCTTGAGTCTGATGGATAGACAGAGAGAGTAAACAGAGTAATAGAAGACATGCTGAGAATGTATGTGATGGATAAACCATCAAGGTGGGAAGACTACCTGCATTTGGTAGAATTCGCCTACAATAATGGGTATCGTGTATCATTGAAGATGAGCCCATTCGAAGCGCTTTATGGAAGAAAGTGCAACACTCCAGTGAGCTGGGATAATCCAGTTGACAGAGTAGTAGTTGGGCCTGAACTGCTCAAAGAGATGGAAGACCAAATGATAAGAATTAAACATAATTTAAAAGCTTCCCAGGACATGCAGAAAAGTTATGCTGATAGTAACATAACCCATAGAGAATTCAAAGTGGGTGATCCTGTTTTCCTGAAAGTGAAAACTAACAGGAGTTCCCTGAGGCTGGGAAGTTGCACCAAGTTGGAAGCAAGATTTTGTGGGCCATTTGAGATCCTGGAAAGGATTGGGCTGATTGCCTACATGCTTGCATTACCTGCATCTATGACTGTACATAATGTGTTTCATGTTTCACTGCTTAAGAAATATGTACCTGATGCTAATCATGTTATCAATTGGAATGTGATTCAGGTAGAACCAGAAGGTGTCCTGCAAGTGCATCCTATGCGCATATTGGATAGGGAAAGCAAACAACTCCAGAATCGAGCTATAGAGCTTGTAAAGGTCCAGTGGACCTGGTACAGTCCTGAGGACGCGACATGGGAGCATGCAGAGGTTATGCGGGCAGAGTACCTGTATCTTTTTGAAAATTTTGAAAGGCTTGCAGAGACAGTGTAAGTTGCACTGAGGACAGTGTAAGTTGCACTGAGGACAGTGCAAAAAAAAAATAAGGGGAGGGGAATTGTAGTGTCCCCAAGGCCGAGCCCCACTGTAAACCAAGTTCTGAAAGGAATTGTAATCATGTTTTATAAGCTGGTGAGCCAAGTTTTCATAAGCTAGAGGCTTATGTGTTGTTAAGACAGGGAGCCTGAGTATTGAAGGCCAGGAGCCTGCTGTTGTATATGTAATCATGCAGAACACTTAATAAAATATAAACACCACCAGGTGCAAACCGACCACGATGAATGAGTGAAGGGGGACTGAGCATCCATAGAGTGGGAAAGGAATTAGGGGCTGGAAGGTGGGAAAGGGGATAAGTTTTTAGCCTAGGGGCTAAGCCTAGGGGGGGCTTAAGCCTGGGAATAATATTTTAATATTATTCCAAAAGATATGTGCATCATATGTTTTTATCCTAAGTCCTTTTGGAAGGACGCGTGATTTCCCAAGTGGTGGGAGGAACATGTGCTAGTGAAACGCATGCAGTTCCATGGGTGACAAGTGTCAACCCTGGTGCATGTGAATAAAACGACCAGGGTGAGCCGTGAGAAGGTGCCATTCCCATTCCACCGGATTTTCTGAAGGCGTACGGAGCTCTGAGCAGTATGACTAACCTGACTTCTGTAGAGAACCTTCGGGAGACCCTGTGACTCGAATGTCTATGTATGATTCTGAGAAATCTCGTGCATGTAACCCCAGCCTACGAGAAGCCTGTGTTGAATTCGGGGAAGAGTCTTTGCTTGTTCGGGAAAGATGAGCGAGCCTATGCGATCATTCCCTGTTCCGAAGCCGTGACTGTGAAGCCATCCGGTGATTGCCGAACCAGTTTTTGGAAATCCTGTGTTTGTTTTCCCAAGGGATTGTTGAGACTACATAGTAATGGATTGTGTGAGGCTTGTTGGCCTGTGAGTGACTCCTTCCAGGTGAGAGAGTGCGCAGGGGAAGGAGAGAACTCCTGGAAGTAACCCTATAGCTGCCATATATCCCGGAGACTTCTGGTCCGGTCTGTTCCTGTAACCCAAGGTAAGGGAGATTGGCAGCCGAAGGACTGTCCAGGTGACAGAGAAGGTGCATTCTCCTAGGGTGGAACAGGCATGTGGGGAATGAGGGTCTGTGGGCAGTGAGCATGGGAGATTCCTGGGAGATCATTCCATTCTTGTGGTTGTGTGTGTCTATTTTCCCTGTAACCTCAGTCGGAGCCTAGATTCCTTGCCTTGTGGTGGAGCTTAGTCCTAGCTCGGGGGTGAACCACTGCTGAGTTGATGAGCAGTGTGGTCTAAGGCTGGGAGGTTCACGGAAGGCCTGCATTTGGTTGGTGGATCCCACCATTGTTACAAGATAAGTGTCTAACTATGTTTTATCACATTTTATCATGTCTCTACTGTAAATGTTATCATGTTTTCCACTGTGTATACGAATTAGTATGGATTGCTATGGATTGTTTAATTATAGCAGTAATGATATGTTTTACTCTGAATTAAATGTGTTTAATTGTTTAAATGCATGGGATATATGATATCTGTATGAGCTTTGTACAAATGGTGTGTACAAATTGGTATCAAAGCGTGAGTGAGCCCAGAGTTCTGAAATGGGTGTGCTACAATTCATGTTCAATGGACTCATTTGAAGGAATATGAGCAGGCAAAGGTGGATTTTCATCCTCATTGTCATTATCTGAAGAAGAAGAAAATATAATAGGAACAAAATATGGCACAAACACCGAAGATGACTCATGGACCGTAGATGGCACAATCGCTGAACTAGGCTCATAGTCCAAGAGATTTTCATCAAATTTAAAATCTCTTCTAATAATAATTTCATTAGAATGAGGTTGAAGAAGTCTGTAATCTTTGACATCTTCGGAATAACCAACAAATATACACTTCTCACATTTAGGTTGCAATGCTTTTCTTTTCTCATAAGGAATGTGATCCCATGCTACAATGTCAATTACATGAAAGTGGCTTACATTCAAATTAATTTTATTCCATGTTTCTTCTGGTGTTATATCTTTAAGAGCCTTTGTGGGAGTGCGATTTACTATGTAATTTTCACAATTGATAGCTTTCACACAATAATGGAGACTTAATCCCTTAGATTGCATCACATAATTTTCCATTTCTTTTAATGCATGATTCTTTCTCTCATCAACACCATTTTGTTGTGGTGTATATGGAACAATATATTGCATACAAATTCCCTATGCAGTGCAGTGACTTGTAAATTTATTGTTCACATATTCACCTACATTATCTATTCTTAACCTTTGAATTTGATGTCCAAATTGTTCCTCTACAAGGGCCTTGTAGGAAAAAAACTTGTCAAACACTCTGCTCTTAAGTTTTAAGAAGTAAACCCAAGTGCATATGGAAAATTCATCAATGAAAGTTAAGAAATACTTGCAACAGTAAAAAGAAGGAGAATAAATTGTTGCATTATGTTGTCATTGATGTCAAAGGATTAATGTAATATATGTCAAGCGGTGTCATAGTGATGTATTGACATGGATTGATGTATAAACATGATGATGTAAAGGTTGGTCATTATTGCCTTGTCATGGCCGATAGGAAGTACCAAATGAATGAACTCGAAAGTGGTCCCCTTATGGTGAAATTCCTCATGGGAAGACACTTTGTGAAGTCCAAATGGTTAAGTAGTTGAGTCATCCTAGATGTGTGGTTAAGGAACCCAAGGATTGATTGTGGAATATTGTAATGAAGGTCCATGAATTTGTAAGTGAAACTATTCTAGATGGATATTGCTCATCATGCCATTTCTGGTGATATGTGGAACGTCACATAACTCCTCACAATTAGAGAGTTATGGCCTTGTGAAGTTGGAGAACCCTCATGTGTTATCTAGAAGCCCCTAGAAAGTCAAATAAGTCAAATTATTTTAGAAGCTCCTATAAGATGTTGACAAGTCAAAGTGGTTAGTCATGGGTTAATTTGTTGCAACAAGAAAATAATTAAAAATAAATTAGTTGCAACTAGAAGTGGAGAATTTACTATTTTTAGCAAAGTGGGTTAGAAGTGGACAAAGCGGGTTAGAAATGGACAAAGTGGTTAGAAGTGGGTTATCCCCAAAAGAAGGAAGTTGGTTGAAGTTGGTTAGATGATAAACCCTAGAGGAAGCTACTTGGATAAGTATAAATAAGAGAGCAAGGCTCTCTTGTTTGGGTGTATCTCTTGAGCATATTGAAGATCTATTCTTGGTGAAATATTCATAGTAGGTACTCATGGACGCATCAAAAGTTCTGTAAGTATAAGATCTTGACGACAAAAGTTTTGAAGGTTTAGAAACCCTAGTTTCTAAAGGCGTACGCATTTTGCAGTGAGTCAGAGCGCGTACAAAAGTGGGATGTAATGAGCCAGGGCGCATACATGCATGTGCTGAAGGAGGAAAGGGCGTGTACAGTTGGGAAAGACATCAAAGATTTGAGTAAGTGTTGGTAAAAGGTTCCTGACATCTGAAGCAAGTTCCAGATCAACATTCTACAGGTTCAGATCTGCTACAAAGGTTCTGGTATGGGTAAATATTGTCTTGATTTGCTCATGGTATGGTGAATGCTTGAGGCCTTATTTGTATGGTTGTGTTGTTGTTTGAATATGGTAGTTGGTTGGTTGACTAGTTCAGTTATGTTCATGTTCTGTGATGGTGTATGTTTGAGGAGAATGCATAGTTTGTTGGATAATATTGGATATGGTTGCGTTTTTTGCTATGTTATAGATTGGGAAATGATAGGAAGTTTGCAATGACATTTCACAAGTGGATGTGATAGAGGCAGGAATATTATGAAGGGTGGAAGTTGTGAAGTTTCATAAACTCTTGTTTTTGAAGGTGTATGCAGGCTAATAGTGGGCCAGGGTGCGTACATAAATGTGTTGCAGTATAGGAAGGCCTTGCACATACGTGGGTTGTAGTATAAACAGGTCGCATACCTATTGACAGATTGGTATATGTTGAGGATTGATTACTCTTCTCAGTTGATGTTGATATTTGCAGGCTGAGTCTTTCATTGAGAGTTGGTGCTCTTGTGGAGTTGTTTCTCTATTCAGTTGTTGCTGAAAAACCGCTAAGGATTGTAGTCCATAATATAAAAGAAACTTATACATGTATCTTTTGTTCCTTGTGTTATTTATGGTGATGGATTATTGATGATATTTGTTGTTGATATATGTTTGCATACAACTTGTTATAAATGAAAGTAATGAATGATGAGTAAATGGTGATTTCTAACTAAGGTGTTTTGTAAAGGAGTAAAAGGATCCCTACACTGATTCAAACCTGCCCCCCTCTCAGTGTGGTTTGTGTGTCCAACAATTGGTATCAGAGTAGACCTTCATCATAAGCCTTACAATCTTGAAGGAGATCTATGGACACACAAATGGATGAACATGCAGATGAAGTTCCCCTCTTTGATGAAATAGATGAATTGATATGGAGAATAAAAATGAAAGGGTATTTGAAGGAAAAAGGAGTAGGTATTTGGAAAGAATTTATTGGTGGATCAACTCCCTTGAAACATAAGTCAAATTTTGCAACACAAAAGAAAGAAAAGAAGTATGATGCATTATCTCTCAAGACAATTTTCAATGGGTTCTCAAGTTCTGTCAAAGAAATCATGGGAGAATGTACTTCCGCCAAGGATCTATGGCTAAATATAGAGAGGAAATATCAAGGAAAAAAGGAAGACATTGAAGACAACTCCATGAAGAACAATGAAGGTAAAGACTCTCCAAAATCTTCTGATTACAATAATTCTAAGTGTGATGATGTTGAATGTTCATCTACAAGTGAAGAAGAAAATATAGAAGTAGTTTGTGTAGAATCAAATGACAGTTATCCTATAGATGAAGAGGAAGATTTGTTGAAGCTTAAAGATAGGTTTTATCTGATTTAGATGATGTTTGTAGTGAAATAGGACATTACTCAATTGCTTTTGAGTATCTTGAAAAATACACCAAGGAAGTCCTAGAAAGGTACCCAAGATATACCATGGCACTAAAGAAAATGCTCAAAGAACAAGAAGAAAGTAAAAGCACTCAATTAGAATAAAAAGAAGAATAGATCAAATGACTAAAGAATGAAATAATTAATCAAGAAGAAGAAAAGAAGAAGGTAGATGATGAGCTTAGAAAAAGTCTTGAAGTTAATTTCAATCTGAAGACCCAAATTGAAGAAGCGAAAAGGATAGAGGAACTAATGAAAAATCAAATAAATGAAAGGGAAGAGTCATGTCATAAATTGGAAGCTGAAGTTTTTGATCTTAGAAAGAAAGTAGAGAAGTCAAACACTCACATCAAGTTCATGAACAACTCAACAATCTTGGATGAGATCCTAGATAGCCAAAGATATTGAAGTGATGAATCAAGTCTTGGATACAACAAGGAAGCTATACATCTTGAAGCTAGCACTTCTAAGAAGTATGCGGTAAGCCCTTCACTCTCAAAGGGTGGAAGAAATGTTGCAAGTCAACCATCTACACAAAGTAAGGAAACTTTCAAAAGAACAAAGAAAGGAAGACATCAAGAATCCATCTTTACACCTCAAAGAAAATTCAGAAGAGAGACACCTTCAAGGTGGACACCAAAGCAAATGTATGAAAATGTTTTTCATGGTCACTGCTACTCATGTAATGAATATGGTCACAAAGCTTTGGATTGCAGACATTATGAAAGGAAAGATAATGGAAGGTTTCATAACACCCAGAGGTGTTGGAGATGTAATCAAGTGCGACATATTGTTGCTCATTGTCACACCATGAGATGCTATAGCTATAGTGGGTTTGTCCACAAATCCCAGGATTGCTGAAACACAAGAAGACAATCCATGAAGAGTGCTTCATATAGAATGAAAAGAAGAACACATGAAATGAGGAAGGAAGACAATGATGAAAATATGGAAGCTTAGAGCTCAAGTTCTGAGAAGCTGATACACCTTCAGAAGTGGGTGAAGAAGACTAAACAACCATAACAGAAAGGCATCCATGAGGCAAGCTCAATCTTGACATGTTCAGAAGCATACATGGGCTCTAGTCGAAGAAATCGCATACATACGTGAGCTGGCCTATAGATAGGCTGCGTACATACATGAGTTGTATGTGTAATAGGTCGCGTATCTATGGTAAAATCCTGGAAAAGAATACTATGCATATGGGTGCATCATGATTTGATGATATAACTCTATTTTGCAGGGTCTGACATGGTTTTTTATAGGTTTTCATGATTATATGGTTGCATGTATGTTTAATGTATGTATGGCGATGACATATGATTGAGTGTTGAAGCATATGCTTGATGCCTATCTTAGATGCATGATACTAACTCTAGAGTATGGATTGAGGCATTTTCTATTGAGGAACAATGTTGGTTATGATAGTGAAGTTATGGCACTTTGACTATGAGATATATCATCATGATGTGATGATAGCTAGAGATATCATTGATCTATTGAGGCACACTTCTGGTACATGTTTAGAGATATTATTGGATGCTTAGTATTTGTTGTAGTGAATGGTGGTTGAGGTAGATCCATTATGGTACATGGATGGTACATATGTGAGCTCCATTGATATATCTTATGATGTATTTTTAGAGGCATATTTGTTGGATGTTTTTGTTGCATGCATTTGGCATGTGGTTGAACTACATATTGGGACATGTAGTTGATGAGGTGATTATGTTGTACATCATTGATGAGTCATAGCTTGTTCTATAATTGATGCATGATTGGTACATACTTGGTATGTTGGTTAAGGCACTTGCTAGCAGTATGATTGGCACATGGTTTATAGTTGATATGGCATACATATATGGGAACACATCTTGACTGTCGTTCATCTTGTTGAACTTTGGTGCATGGTTGATGCAATTGTTATGGTGCAGGTAGTAATACATGTTTGCTGCATGGTTGATGCAATTATTATGGTGCAGGTAGTAATACATGTTTGGTGCATTGTTGATGCACTTGTAGAGGGAAAATGATTGTGGGTGATGGTACTTGGTTAAATTACATCATTGGTATTACTTTTTTAGCATATACTTCGATACATGATGTATGGGATAGTTGAGACACTTGTTTTGGTGCTTGGTTGGTACATTATTTGATGCTTGATGGTTGAGATACATATCTTGACACATGTTTGTGGCACTTGGTTTATGATAAAGGAATATCATATGACACTTGCTTGAGGCACATGGTTGGAATGTTGACGATGTTATTGGTACATTGATAGAGGCACTTGTTGATGATCTTGATATATTCTTGGTACACGTTTTGGCACATATTCTTGGTATATATACTTCAACGATGAAATATTATTGTATGGTATTGATGTGCATGGTTGGCACATGATGTACATGGTTGATGTTTTGTTTATAATTCTCTATTCACTATTTACATATTTGTTGTCTTCATGAAGTATGGTATGGCACGAGTTTGGATGATTGATGCATGGACAAGTCCAAGGATCATCATAGAATAATTGATCTAGGTTAAGCAGTGGCATTTGCAAAAGAAGCAGGTTGCAATGGTACAATATTGTTCATCTTGCATAGAATATAGGGGGAGAGATACCCATGGGGGGAGTTATTCCTCTTCCCTTTATTGGTTGCAGCAACATGATTCTATGAGGAGAGATTCATCGGATGCAGGATAGAGAGATAGTTTCTTGAAGAGAGAGTATAGAGGCATGTTTCCAGGAAAATCGATGGTCATAGAGGGAGCATGAGAGATATGTCTTCAACATTGCATCAGAGTGGTATCCCTTGTTCAAAATGGGAGATATTATTCAGACGAAGCTCAAAGGCATCCAGATAGGGGGAGCAACACCAAGGAGAGTTTAGGCAGGGGGAGAAGCCCCAAGGAGAGAACTATCATTTTCCATTGATGTCAAAGGGGAAGAGATAGTCACATTGATGTGGTTAAGATGACTATTGATGAAGAGATTTACCATGTCTACATGTTTCCATCAATGATTGGTGTTGACATCAATGTTGGTATTTCATCAATGCCAAAGGGGGAGATTGTTTCATTATGTTGTCATTGATGTCAAAGGATTGATGTGAAAGAGTTGATGTCAAGTATTGTCATTGTATTATTTGTTTATTGATTGATGGACTAGGTTGTCATAGATGTAATTGATGTCAAAGGATTGATGTAATAGATTTCAAGCGGTTTCATAGTGATGAATTATCATGGATTGATGTATAGATGGGATGATGTAAAGGTTGGTCATTGTTATCTTGTCATGGCTGATAGGAAGTGCCAAATGGATGAACTCCAAAGTGGTCCCATTATGGTGAAATTGCTCACGAGAAGGCTCTTTTTGAAGTACAAATGGTTAAGTGGTTGAGTCATCATAGATGTGTGGTTAAGGAAACCAAGGATTGATTATGGAATATTGTAATGAATATCCATGAATTTGTAAGTGAAACTATTCTATATGGATAGTGCTCGTTGTGCCATTTCTGGTGATATGTGGAACGTCACATAACTCCTCATGGTTAGAGAGTTATGGCCTTCTGAAGTTGGAGAACCCTCATGTGTTGTCTAGAAGCCCCTAGAAAGTCAAAAAGTCAAATTATTCTAGAAGCTCCTAGAAGATGTTGACAAGTCAAAGTGGTTAGTCATGGGTTAATTGGTTGCAACACAAAAACAACTAAAAATAAATTAGCTGCAACTAGAAGTGGATAATTTAATATTTGTAGCAAAGTGGGTTAGAAGTGGACAAAGTGGTTAGAAGTGGGTTAGCCCCAAAATAAGGAAGTTGGTTGAAGTTGTTTAGATGATAAACCCTAGAGGAAGATACTTGGAGAAGTACAAATAAGAGAGAAAGGGTTTCTTTTTTGGGTGTATCTCTTGAGCATAATGAAGATATATTCTTGGTGAAAGATTGATTGCAGGTAGTCATGGATGCATCAGAAGTTCTATAAGTCTAACATCTTGATGACGAAAGTTTTGGAGGTTCAAAAACCCTAGTTTTTGAAGGCGTATGTGGGATGCAGTGAGCTAGAGCATGTACATACGTGGACTGCAGTGAGCCAGGGAGCGTACATACGCGTGTTGAAGGAGGAAAGGGCATATATAGTTGGGAAAGACATGGAAGATTTGAGTAAGTGTTGGTGCCAGGTTCCTAAAGTCTGAAGCAAGTTCCAGATCAAAATTATACAAGTTTAGATCTACTACAGAGGTTCGGGTATGGGTAAATATTTTCTTGATTTTCTCATGGTATGGTGAATTCTTGAGGCATTCTTTGTATGGTTGTGTTTTTGTTTGAATATGGTAGTTGGTTGGTTGAGTAGTTCAATTATGTTCTGATTGAGAGATATCCATGTAATGTGATGGTGTATGGTTGAGGAGCATGCATAGGTTGTTGGATAGTATTGGATACAATTGTGTTTTTGGATATGGTACAGATTGGGCAGTGATAGGCGGTTTGCAGTGACAGGTCACAAGTGGATGCGACATAGGCAGGAAGAGTTTGAAGGGAAGAAGTTGTGAAGTTTCAGAAACTCTAGTTTCTAAAGGTGTACACATGCTGAGAGTGGGCCAAGGCGCGTACATATGTGTGTTGCAGTATAGGAAGGTTACATACATACATGGGTTGTAGTATAAATAGTTCGCATACCTGTTGACAGATTGGTATTTTTTGAGGATTAATTCCTCTTCTCAGTTGATGCTGATATTTGCAGGTTGAGTCTTGCATTGAGAGTTGGTTCTCTTGTGGAGTTGTTGCTCTATTCAATTGTTTCTGAAAACTCCCCAAGGTTGTAGTCTGTAATATAAAATAAACTTATACATATATTGTGTTCCTTTTGTTCTTTATGGTGATGGATTATTGATGATATTTGCTTCTGATATATGTTTACAAACAACTTCTTATAAATGAAGTAATGAATGATGAGTAAATGGTGATTTCTAACTAAGGTGTTTTGTAAAAGAGTAAAAAGAGCCCTACATTGATTCACCCCCCCTCTCAGTGTGGTCGGTGTGTCCAATAGAATGTTGACCACACAAGTCACTGTGAACAAGATGAAAAGGGGTTGAGGCATGTTGAGAGGCATGTTTTCAAAAAATCTCTTGATGATGTTTGTCGAGAAGACAACTGTCATGAACACCATCTCTGCAAGAAACAAGAGGAAGACCAGTCACCATGTGTTGATTACATAGTTGTTGCAATGAGCGATAGTTTGGATGACCAAACCGCTCATGCCATTGTTTGCTCAAGTCATCGCTATGAGAAACACAAACTGATGGAAAATATGATGACCCAAAGTTGTCAAACTTGTACAACCTAGTAATATCATCAACAATTCCAATTGTGAGGACATGCTTAGGATATTTTAAATCCTTAATTAGAACTTGGTGAGGTGAAAACTCTATAGTTTTACATTCACCTAAATGACTGATCTAATATACTGATAGAAGGTTGTAGGAAAGACTTGGAACACATAATACATCATTGAAATTAGAATTATCTACCTGAACTATTCTAGACCCTACAAGACTAAGATATCTATTATCACCAGCAAATATTTTCTTGGTGTTACATTCATTTAGACCAGAAAATATGGATTTATCCTTAGCCATATGACAGTATGCTCCATAATCAATAAGGCACTCATCAAAAGAAGAAGTAGAAGTTGCATTGAAGGAGAAACTAGAAAAAGAAAGTGCATGTCCATGAGAAGAAGAGTGAGAAGAATAAGAATCAATATTGATGTTGTGTTTCTTCATCACTACTTCTAAAGCTTCCATCTTCTTAAAACATTTGGACTCCACATGACCATATTTCCCACTAAAATTGAAATGTATGTTAGTCTTCTTACTTTTAGATTTTTCTCCTTTGTCACCATTAGGAGCAAAATTTGGTTGAGAGGGTTTGGGACCCTTGTTTTGCTTGTTGTTGTGATGAGGATGTTTCTTCTTGGGATTCTTGGATTTATATTTCTATTGAGACACTAAGGCTTTGTTGGAGGTACTTGCAATGCTAATCATTCCAAGTTGAGAAAGTTTATCTTTCTCTCTAATAAAATCATCACACAAAGACTCAAGAGAGGTATTTTGGAAAGAACTCCCCAGAGCTTCTCCAGTGGAATAAAAGGTAGATACAAACACAAAATACACACTACCAAGATTAGAAAGAATAATATAGATGCATCGGTCTTCCTTCAGATATATTTTGTAGTCTATTCATAAAAGTATAAGTGTTTTGGACTTAGATAAATAATATTCAGTGCAAGGAAAATCATTAGAACTTAAAGTCATTAATTGATTTTCTATCTGGTGGGCTGAAATAATATTGTGTTTACCAAAAACAACTTCAATATTTTTCCAAGCTTTATTTGGGTCATCTATTCCTGGAAGGTGAAACCTTAAATCATAAGAGATGGGCATTCCAATTATTCCACATGCTTTATCATTCTTATTAGCCCATTTGAATTTTTTCTCATCATCGATGGGTTCTTGTTCTTTTCCCAAGGTAATATGGTACAATCCTTTACTTCTTAATACATCCTCCATCATCTGATTTCCATGAGAAGTAGTTGGTACTAGTAAGAAAAAGATCACTAGGAGAAGCCATACTAAATATGTAAAGAATATGGGTTTAAAGGCTAAAACTAATGGTCCTAATGGAAAGTTCTTGAAAAAATGGGTTGTTTAAAAAAAATGACATTGAAAACAGACCTCGGATCTGAAAGTTATGCTCTTTCGAAAAAAGGCATAAACAGTAACCAAAGAGCCATGTGGCAAGTAGAATATGGTCCATGTGATGATGCTCCTCTTTATCTAATTATGCATATAAGGTCACTTTATAAGTTAGTTATGAAGTGACCCACCTTTATAGAATAAGAGAGAATCACTTTTACAATGAAGTTACTTCGTAAATGAAAGTTAAATGCAAAAAATAACTTAAAATAAAATATTAAAGTTATTTAATGGTGATTCACTTTTATAATTAAGTGAAATGCACTTTAAAATAAATCCATGAACTTTTCAACCAAAACAAAACTTGAACTCAAGACCTCTTACTAAGTAAGGCAACTTTCAACCAAGTGAGCTAGTGAAAAACACATTATAGTCTTAAGAGGGAGGACTGGGGATGTGGTTTTTTTTGTTGTGGAAGACGGCCTTGGAGCGTGTGTTATGGGTAAAATATCTCTATGGCTTGGGGGTAAACCACAGCAGATGGAATGACGCCTAGAAATAAACTTTAATCTCAAGTATGCTAGACAAATGGAAATGCTAACAAAAGGAAGGCTAAAGGCCTACCTCTTCTGGACGTCCGAATAAGACCACGATCGAGCTCACAATCCAATTCTTGATACTTGCAACTTGTCCTCAACATCCAAGATATGAAATCATATGGAAATTATATGAAAAGTTATCATATAAACTAGCATAATCCATTAACATGTATAACAAATATGCCAATGGAAAGTAATACAATATTTGCAACATATAATTGGATGAGAAAAGAGTATTTCTATTAATGTAATCAGTAGAAGTACATAGGTGACAAAATTTTGTATTGGCACATATCGAAACTAAGAAACTAAGTCCCTCCACTTGGGCCTTCACCACTTAAATCCTCCACAAAGGAAATCTCACAAGTAGTAGGAGTACTTGAGTTTCTCCTTCACAATATAGGAAGTGCTTGGGGGCTAAACACAAAATAATTTCAGACTTTTAAGGACAAAGGGGTGCAGACTCAATATGAGGTGAAATTTCTCCAGAGGGTCTTTGCTCTCAATGATGAATCTCCTCAAGGCTTGTAAATGGCTCAATTTATAGCCTCCAAATGGACTTGAAGGGTTGATTTAGATAATTTCTAGTATATGGAAGGTCAATGATCATAGATATCATGACTTGGCATAGAAACCCAACATAGTTTTTAATTTTTGAGCAAAAAACCTGATGTACACAAGTTGTAATGGAGAAAATTGTGTATACGCGAGTTGTCTAACTATAGCCCACGTATATGTACAAAATTTTGAATTTTTGACTCTGGATGAGCTACAATAGGGAAATTGTGTCTGCTGAGGGAAAGGGAAGGCTATCAAATCATAATGCATGGAGTGTGGAAATTTTTTATATAACAGATGCCCCCTAATGTGTGAGGTCATAGGAGAAATTGTGATGGTCAAAAAACATTATAATTCCCAGAAGTGGAGTAGTGAGGACCCAGATGGAAGAACTAGTCACCCATGATAATATTACAATTCATATTGACTCTATACACATGGATTACAATATGGAGTACACTGCAGATCCATGTGGATATATAACAAATAGTTGTTCATGGCCATGAATAGGCAATGCAAAGTAGGCATATGCCATAGGTGGCCATTGTCAAGAAAAAACATAGTGGAGTCTAGTCTCAAAATAAGTTGAAGGTATTTGTATACAATACAGTACAATCTGATCTTCCGTGATCATCGAATTTATATACATATTGGTCCGATGAAAGACAACAACAGATATGGAATGCTTCTACTGTGAACTGGAGGTCTTCTACACTATTTGTTGAAGGTGAAAGTCTTCATCATGTGAATAAAGGAGTTGAATTCGAAAACAATGAGGCTTCATTTGATTATCCGTCATTGAGGTATACCATTAACAAACACGAGACAACCCATCGATAATGAAAGTAAGTGTCAAGACATTGAGTACATTCAGAAAGTGTGAATAAAGGTGTTAAGGTCAAACACTTGAAGAATCCATCGATCACGGGACATTTATGTATTCCCAATTGTCGATGGCGGGAGAACCTATCACTGATGACTACAAGACTCTAGGTACTCTTATGACTCTAGATATTGATTACTGAATAGATGAGTTGAAGTCGATGGAATGAAACCCATTGAAAGAAGAGAAGTAAGGAATCTCTCATCATCCAACACGAGTGTTGCGCCTCTTCCGCCACCTTAGTGAGCAAAATAGAGGTGCTTGCAATCTCAATTGGGTTTGCTGAGCAGGACAGCTGCAAGGAAAAGAGTTAGGGAAAGAAAGAAAAAACAACAATTAAGAATTAAACTAAGAAATGCAATAACAACTAAATTCATGAGCATAGGGACATAGAAACAAAAA
>ML776963.1:1413094-1431984 GCA_009831015.1 Picea engelmannii
CCAAGGGAGGGCTCTTGGACCCCCACTAGCTAGCTCTTCTTACAACAAAGAAAAATGGAAAATGATGAAAGAACTCTTTACAAATCCACTCAATGGGTGAGATGGATTGTCCAATGCAATGGTGCAAATATGCTCTTGACAAGAATGGAGTCCTCAAGAGAATAGAGGCAGCATAACATTACTTCGAATTCCTTGAGAAATGAGGTGCATCCATGGCCTTTTTATAGCATTCCTTTGAGCTATTGTTTAACTTCTTTGTAGTGTGAAAAGAGGCTAATTAGGGAATTTCTAGGTCTTTGACCAGCCATCCAGTCGAATCCAGTCTAGATTTGAGGGTCAAATCAGCTTGGGAGCTGAACCATAAGTGGGTGGGAGGTCGACCACTCTCATAAATGCGACGTTTAGCAGGTGCACGGATTTTTGCGATAACAGTCGCGCATCGTGCGCATGTGCGTGATTTCTGCATTCCTGTTCCGTGCATGTGCACATGCGCCCAGTGTCTTCATAGTGCCCTTCAATTTTTCGCTACTTTGTATAGTTTTTGACCCTTTTATGAATTCTTTGGTGTTAATTCAAGTCCATGGATGACTTCATCGCTGTTTGACGATGTTGAGTTCTTGTAACCATGTGTGGACGAAATTTCAGTGATAACAACAAGGTACAAAGAAATAGCTTGATGATTAGGAATAACTTGAATAAATAGGATGTGCACAAACCAATGACCATGTGCTTCTCTCGCATGCACCAAATGAAAGTAGTACACAAAAGAGACCCTCTAAATAGTATCCAATAATGAAAATTGTCGACAAAGGCGAGGAAATTACCAATAGGGTCTAATGGAATCCAAGACACTGCATGAATCCCAATGTGTGAATAGATTTCTTGCTGTCGAACACAAGGGAAACTCCCCAGTCACCGGCCAATATGGAGATGTCATCTACTAGGTTCAAGGTCACCTACCAATGATGAATGTAGGCCCAAGGTGCAAGGTAGGAAAACCAATTCATGTGATTCCAAGATTCAGTTGTAAGGGGATGGTCGACATGAAAAGTTAAGAGTTCTAAGGAATGGATGACACAGTCTTAGAATTCCTTTCAATAAGATCATGAGACAGATGGATAACCTAGGTAACATAGACTTAACACTGATCATTGACAAAAATGTGTAATGCAAGAGGCAACAACAAAATCTCCATGGGGACTGGAAGAATAACTAGTTGGAGGATTAAACTCTAAGTAATGAGCTTAGCTTCCTAAGGCAATGCTAGACCCAAACCTTGGATGAATGGCCTTAAGGATTTGTGCTTTGTTCAAAGGCAACATGATTGTTGTCAATAGGAGATACTATTATTTTCCCTCCCTTATTTTTTTTTGTTTTTTCAAATTAAAAGAAATGCTATGATACAAGAGAGGAAACAAGTGTCGCAAGTAAGAAACTAGTTCCAAGCAGTGGAATATACCTGTGCTCAATGCAAGGGAATGCATGTGGGACATGGACACTTGGGGGGTGTTTCCTCTTCAGGTAAAGGGTGTCAAGCTTCAAAGGATATATGGAAGGCACTTCTTGGTGAATGTTGATAATTGTTGGGGAAATAGGCTTATATTGAGAAAGACGGAGATGAAATTAGACTCAACAATGCACACATGGTGATAAAATGCAATTACAACCTGACACTAGAAAGAAATTTCTAGTAATGTTATTTTCTTTAGATTTAGTCCCTTAGGCCCAAAAAAGTATAAAACAATACTCAGGAGAACTCTTCTAGCCAAAGATGACTAGAGTATTCCTTTTTCATAATTAGTCTATTTGGTGCAGAAAAGGGTTAAACTTATACTGAAATAGTTGTCCTTTCAAAGACAGTTAACGAGTGTGAAAGAGACAAGTTCACTCGACAATATTTTTGTTTTTTAACGATTCGTAAAAGATCTTAACTAAGACTCGAAGAGAGTCCCATATGTAGTGGTCAGAATGAGATTGAGTAAGAGTAATGAGGTTCCAACACAAAGTCATATTAGGACTATAAGGGACTCTCGAACCTATGGAGTAACTTCAGCATGGGCACCAAATGGAAAAATTGTTCTAACTAGGGTACCCATGTTTGGAAAGTCTCTACCACTTAATAATGACACTTCTAGTGACAACGAGAAGGTTATGGGTCACTAAAAAATGGGTTTGTACCTTGAACATATGAATCATGGTCATATGACGATGAAAAAATGCAAAGCGGGGTGAGAACCTATCCTATATGCTAGTGATGGTATATACTTGTTGGAGGCACAAAGAGGCTAAAGAATGTTGGAAATCCACTAAACTCTGGAAAAACCACTTCAAACCATGTCTTTCACTGCATGATTAGTCCATATGGTTTCAAAAATAGGAAATATAGGGTAAATACTATATAAATTGGGTAAACTGTTCTACAAATAGTAAAAAAAACAAGTTTTACCATGTCATTTTAGTTTTTACCCACATAGTGCTTTTGAGGCCATTTCACCCACAATCATCCAGTGACCATTCCAGGAGCTATGGTCAACGAAATTGGAAACCATCTGGACCAAGTAAGTTCTCATATTTTACTCTTTCATTTCCATGGTTTAATTTTTAGATTTAGTCTTCAATTTTTTAATTTTGGAGGCCGTAAGGTCGGAGATAGGGTGTACATGGGCTATAGTTCATCGGTTCGTGTATATGACCCCATGTACATGGAAAAAGCGAAGCTTTCCCATATATATAGATCCCTATACGTGACTATTATAATTGTATCATGTGTATAACTCCATGAATAAGGTTTTTAATAAAATGTGACTCAAAATTTGATGTTTCCTTTACAGTATGGTGATTGAATGGAGAGAGAGGGAGCATGAGGAGATTGATGTTGCAATAGAAAGAGATATGAGGTTCCAACAAGATTTAAAAATATGTGGGATACATAAGTTTTGGGACATAAAAGGAATGAGGACCCAAGTGAGATTGCTCCAAACATTGATAAACTACTGGGATCCAAAGACCGATTCCTTCAATATCGATGGGAAACCATTGAGGATTGAGGTGGACGACATCTATTTCATCACAGGGTTGTATCGCCAAGGAGAGATGGTAAATATTAAGGCATGAGGGGATGGAGGTGGGAGGTGTATGGAGGAGTACATTGCCACCTAATGCATTGCAGACACAGAGAAAGTGAGGAGCCAACTCCCTATTAGGGTGATTTAGAACCTGAGTCTGAAGATCATCGTCTTAGTAATCACATGGATATTAGGACCGGCCTCATTGCATTAAGAGCTGAGGTCACTTATGTTCTATGTTGGGGAGTGTTTGAGAACCACAATTTACTATTGGTGCACCTCACTACTGGCCAACATGAAGAGCCAGTTGACAGATTGCAAACTCAAGAGGATGAGGAACTTCAGGTTTGCATCCATTTTATGTATTTTTTTCTTTGAGAGGTTTTCATCTCTTATCCCCAGAGTAGAAGTTCCTGCACATGGTCTAAATGATCCAGCCATGTCCCGATGGACTGGGGTGATGAGGCAGTTGGGAGGTGGCAGGGTTCCAACCCCCTACAATGATGAGTTCTTTCATTGGTGGCGATGAGAAATCATTTCCATTGATGACTATCCCTATGAGGGGATCGACTACCAATGGGATTGTGGCATGACATTACCACCAAGATCTTCCTTTGGAGAGATTTGTAAGAATGTTTCTCTTTGTATATTTCATTTTTTTGTGTTTTTTGATTTGATAAATGAAAAAAAAAACAAAGATATTTTTGTATGGTATCATATTAATGTTTATTTCTTTTATGTAGATGTAGCTCCACAATGTTTGTATGGATACCCAAGGCATTGGCATAGGGACCGAGGAGAGGAGATGGTTGGAGGGGATGCAAGGAGAGTTCTGTAGAATGTGCAGGGAAACCTATCGCGTATGATGCACATCATTCCTATGGTCTAGGTGGAGGATATTCCAAAGGCTATGCAGAGGTAGGTTATGGGTGTACCACGTGCATGGGTGAGACTCTTTCAGCATATCATAAATGCTATAGTCTTCTATCATGACATGCATCTGGGACCTTAGGCTTAGATTCCATGGTTATATGATATACCGGTAGTATATGTATTTTTGAGGGATACAAGCCCAATTTTGTACTATGACACCATATTTTTTGGACTTAATGGATGAAATATATAAAAATATTTTGGTCTTCAACTTTACTTGCATATATTACGATGGATGAATGTATGAAAGTGTGTTTTCTTTACTTAGTTATGTGACATATTCCAATCTAAAATGTAATTATCATATGAATAGGATACTTTATTAGAACTTATAGGGATATGATTATAAGTAATAAAATCAAAATATCATTCCAAAAGTCATACCCAAAGGAAACGCCAGAGTAATGTAGGATCTCTTACTCGGTACCTGTCATTCAACTGACATACAACTAACTGGGAATCTAGGAGAACTTATAAATATCGAACACCATGTGAAATGACATCGCGTAATAGCTCTATAACAATGTTATACACAACCACATTGGTTGTTGTCCCTTGACCAAGTTTTGAGGGTTCTTGGTCATGTTTGACCTATTTTTGGGACTTCGACAGGCTCTCGAAGGTGAAGTGCAAGACGAAGCAGAGATTGCAGGATCTAGGCCCCTTTTTGGGTCCTTTTTGGGTTTTGGGATTATGCAAAGGGTATGGGATGTCGGCCCATGGGTTTACCCATGCTTAGGCCCACTTTTGTAATGTATAAATAGATATCTAGGCGATGTAAGTTAAAGGAAAGGGCATGAAGTTGTATCAAAGTGCATCTAGGTGATGTTGTGCTAAGTGAAAGTATGGTTTGTAGATGTTTTTCGAATACTGTGAGAGACTTGTAGAGCTAAGTGCAAGTGGTTGTAACAGATTGTGGAAGGCTTTGTGTTGTAACACAAGGAAGGAGGATCTAGCGAGGTGCACAGATCTCATGTCCTTTGCGGAGTGAGACTTGGATGCTCTGTTCCTATAAGAAGCTTGACCAAGGATAATAAAGAAGGAGAGTTGGTGGATGTAGCCCCGGGGTGTGGATGAACCACGTATATGTTGTGTTTCTCTGCTCTGTGTGATGTATTAATGTGTTTATATGTTACTTTCTAAGTGCTTTGATAGATCAGTTTATGATTTGTGCTTACAATGAATATGAATGCTAGATCTGACCTATATGAATGTTTTTAGTGCTTGAGTCTTCTAGATCTAATCTATCTCTTTATGCTGAGTGCTTAGACACATTAGATCTGAATAAGTGTTGCGATGATCTATTTTATCTGTGGAGTAGATATTGGTTACATATTGATGAACTGTCGGTGCTAAGTGCTCTTTAAGTATTACAATCATAGATATGTGTCCCAGCTAAGGTTGCAGACACTCGAGTCCTACAACCACCCCTGCCTCTACCTTAGGTGAGACTTCATCAACCTCACAGGTGTTGCCGAAAGGGCTGGTAGTTATGGTTTTGTTGGTGCATTGTTGTAGTGTTGAGCCCTGGGTCTACCTATGTGCCAACAAATGGTTCCGTTGCCGGGACTTGAAACTGTGATTGTTGGGAACTGAGGAAGAAGAAACTTTGTGAAAATATTTGACCTGAAACTGTGAAAGCCCTTTGCATAGATCTGTTGCCCTAGTGCACAACATTATACTTGACCTGTGAATCTTTGTGCCAAGAGGAAGGATAGATCTGAAGAAAAGAGGTCAGATCTGAAGAAAAGAGGTAAGATCTGTAAGCTCTCTGCTTCGATAAAGGTAAGAATAGTGAAAAGTTTAAGATCTGCAATCTTTGTGCTCTGTAAAAGTAAGATAAGTGGAAATTTTTGTTTCTAAAGTATGGATCTAGGTATGCTTGATAGATTTTGTCCTAGCTTGAAAACTAGGGCACTAATATATGAAAGAAGGTTTGATATGAATATATCTGATAAGAATAGTGAAAGATATGTTATACCTATGCATAGAAAGAATGTTTGGACTAACAAATGGATGCAAGATCCTAGAAAGAATTTTTTGTAGGTTAGCTACTATGATCCTAGAGCGCAGTATAGGAAGAGTTGGGGATCATTTAAAAGAAAGAGAGGATTAACCCTTTGTTACAGTTGCAGAAAACTGAGACATATTGCTAAGGAATGCCTTGGCAGAAGACCTAATTGTCTTTTTTGCAAAGCTATGGACCATGAAGTATTGGATTTCCCTAGAATGATTTCTAAGCTTGAAGGAATGAACATGAGACAAGAAAAACCTAAGGTAGATCTAGAAACTAAGATTATGGTAGAACCCCAGGAAGAATTAGAGAAAGTATTGCTATAGATGAAAGGAACCCTAAATGACCACTGACATGTCAGATTATCAGAGATATTCAAATAAAAAGAATGCATTGAAGCAAGGATAGGAGACTTTGACATTGATTGTGTTCTGGATGAAGAAACACAGGTGAATATTATGACAGAAAGAACTTGGGAACTTTTAGGGAAGCCTTCTATGACTCCTTCCTTGGGAGGAATATGATTATTCATAGGAAAGATGATAAAACTATGTGGAAAGATCACTCAGATATCTATGAATGCCAATGGAAATTCAACAAATGAAGATTTTGAGATTATTAAATTTATTGAGGACAATGCCCCATTTACCATGTTACTAGGAAAACCTTGGATTGAAAGAGATCAGATCATAAGAAAGGAAGAAGAAGAAGTCTTAGAGTAGAAGAAGCAAGAGTTAAAAGATTTCATAACTAGAAGGATCACACACTTGATTGAAGAACAAGAGAATGGATCGAAGCTATTTAATGCCAGAGACTTGGATATCAAAGTTGAAAGAACACTAGAAGAACCACAGAAGATTGAAATAACTATCCTAGATAAAGAAGAAATATTACCCTTGAATCCTAGGAAAGAATCTCAACAATGCGAAGTAACTATGTCAGAAGAAGATAAGAATCAGAATGGAAAAAGGAATACTGAGATGAAGCTCACTATTCAGAAGAGAGATAAGTTACAGAAAGATCCAGAAGGAACTTCCTAGAAGGAAAATTTGCAAAATTGGAACTTTGCTGGGATATCAGAACAACGACACATGGCACTTCACCGTGGTGAAGAAATATATCCGTTGGGTACATTATAACCGTTTGACCGATGCTCCGAATGGGTAGAAAGGAATTTATGGTTCACCACCAGACCGTTGGACCGTGCCATAATAGACAAAATATAGTTAATGAAGGCTCCATATCCATTGCAAGAGATTCGCTACTGAGTTACCTATTTATCCCTTCGCGCCATGCATCGAGAACACTTTTGCTAACCGAGAATCTGAGCCCATAGACTAAGTTGATCTTACACAGTGATCTTTGTGTTATTTCCATCTATTCTGTTGCAATAACTGGTTTCTCTTGAACCCGATATATTCAACCCCGAGCGCGTATGTCCAAAGAGATCACCACAATCGAAGATTCAGTGACGGAAGTACTCATCGACCTGACGACTGAAAGAGTCATGTTTGAGAGAGGAATGTTAGTAGGGGTACAAGCTTCATAAAAAAGAACAGTGCAAGCCTCTCTGTCGACTGCTCATGGAGCTGGACCATCCCGACCATCAAAAGAAAAGCGAACTAAGCACAAGGATGACCTAGTGAATGCAAAGCTAATACCAACCATATTGCCCGCCTATATTTCGCCTCTGACTGGTGTAGTGAATCATGATAGTGTACCCAGATATTTTGAGTACAACTTGGTTATTGCGTACCTCCCAAAGGGGATACACATAGTTTGAACAAACCAGGACAAGATCGCAGTGTTGAATTTCAACGACTTCAACCTCAGAGACCGAAAAGTCTATAACATGCTCGTCCCGTACAAGTACCTAACTAGAACGAAGGGGAATAATTCAAAGATAATCCCCCCGTCATGCACGATGAACCTTGTGCAGTCCACCATGCTCAACGTCATGAAGATTCCACACTTTGGTAGACATCAGGAAGTCAATTCCTGTGTCAAGCTACTACTTTCCTGTTACCATGGCAGCTACTTGTGGCTAAAATATCGTATTACATTTGATCCGACATTGATCCATATGATCACAGGGTTGAGTATGAAAGGACCTAACTTATAGGATTTCTATCCCAAAAAATCCATGGACTGCGTGCTAGCACAGAAGATCAAGGACACCTATGGCGATGTTGTGGAGGGAACAAGAGGTTACAAGGTAGCCTCCATCCAGAATGGCACAGTGCGCCTCGCCCATCAGTTAATTGCAGGGAAGTTAGTAAGAAAGAACCGACCTACACAAGTCACCGAATTTGTATTTGACCTCGCAGGGAAGTGCGCAGAAGGCCTGCAGATGAACTGGGTGAAGTACCTAGAAAATCAATTGGAACTAGACTGTAGCGAAGCACAAGATCAAGGATATTAATTTCACTTTAGATGGCTCTTGATCCTTATTGCCTTTATTTCCTGGGAGATGTCAGAAGGTGTGACCTTCCTCGACATCGAGCCATTTGAGCCACTAGCTGCGAATTTCGCTACACTCTGGTATTCGAGTGATATGAACAAACAATGGCACTCGAACACTGTTTTTCATACCTATTACCTTCAGCTGAAGAGAGCCATAGAATTCGAGCCTTGCATGACTCCAAACACTTTACACCAGTTTCATCCCCTGATGAAGTTCAACACAGATCGACATTTCATTTACATTACAACGCAAGCCAATGAACATAAGCAACAACTTCAGTCATACTACAAGATGATAGAA
Source organism: Picea engelmannii (assembly GCA_009831015.1). Lineage (NCBI taxonomy): Eukaryota > Viridiplantae > Streptophyta > Pinopsida > Pinales > Pinaceae > Picea > Picea engelmannii. Next base: position 1,421,871 of record ML776963.1, read on the forward strand.
GAGGACCTGGAGGAAATCACTAAGGACTGGTCGGCAGACCTCCTTATTTCAGTATACCCTACCGAGCTATCCAACCTCGATATCCCATAAACTGTGCATGATACACCCAGACCCAACAGGACAAAGAAGACCGAAGAATCCCAAGATTTAAGCAGTGCCTTAGTAAATATTGCTTCCATATCACCAGAGCGAGGGGGTGATGGAGAAGAGATAAATGGAATAGAAGTTGAACAAAATAAAGGTGAAGTAACACCACCTAGAGATGAGACTGAATCCTTGAAGAAGAGGAGAGTTTCTCCCTCGAAACCTTCTTCGAGGAAGAAATTGAAAGCCACCATGACCAAGATGCAGACTATCCTCACCTATGATGATTTTGACTTCATCATCGCAACCCTGAACGATGCTTCACTGGAAATAGTTGAGAAACAAGAAGCCAAACATGATAAAATGTATGATAGAATTGAGATTGAACTCTGAGGGGTACAACAAGAACTTCATTCCAGTCACCCAGTCTCCACTGCGCCCCTTCCATCAAGAGAACTTGAGTTGGGATATGAGCCAGCCCAACTCCACAGATTAGCTGATATAGTCAAAGCTCACCTTCGACGAGCACAAGAAGAAATCGAGCAAGCCACCCAGGCCTTGAATCAAGTGCAAGGCGTACTCATAGAAAAATGAAGCACTAAAGAACAGGAAAAGATTGCTCTCTAAGAAAAGTTCGGTGAAGAAAAAGCACAGCTACAACAATGAAAAGAATAGTTTCTCGCGAAGCAACTAGAAGTGAAAAAAGCAGTCAGCAGAGCACTTCTCTCTATGACAATCGTAGAAATAAAGGCAGAAGGCCAAGTCATGAACCAAGTAGACCAGCTCGCCGAAGCTATCTAGAAGCTACAACAACGCATAGCAAACTTAGAGCTCCGCACAGTGCCTGAGACTATGCAAGATGTAAGGGATCAAAGAGAAGCCACTGCCCGAAGTGCAGTTGAGAGACTAAAGGCCCTTGCCATGGAATGAAAGCAGCTAAGTAACCACAGTGTCCAGATGTATGAGCAACTCACCAAGAATCCAGAATTCTAGGCACTAGAGTCGCAGCTCCAGGAAGCGAAGCATTATGCAGAGACACTACAGGCACAGTTGAAGTCCCTATCAGTTATGGAAAGAATGAAGCGATCTCAAGAGCAGTGCACTGCCCAGCAGCAGATCCATACTATTTGGAGAAGAGTTATGGAAGTAACTCAGAGATTCCAAACTGTACAAGATAAGGCTTACCAATTGTTCATAGAGGTTGAAGGCCGAGGAGCAGAGCTGGAGCAGGTTGTCACCACAGCAGAACAATGCCTAGAGGAACCTGCCAACGATGCAGTCATCCAGGAGTTCATTGAATAGGAGGTTGTGGAACAACAACAAGTCCAAGAAGCTCGAGCCAAGCTCGAGTATTTTGAAGTAGAACTACCCAGACCAGAGTGACTCGGGATGAGTCACAGGTGAGTGTTGGGGGCTTGTTGTCCCTTTACCAAGTTTTGAGGGTTCTTGGTCATGTTTGACCTATTTTTGGGACTTCGAAAGGCTGTCGAAGGTGAAGCACAAGACAAAGAAGAGATCGTCAGATCTCAATCCCTTTTTGGGTCCTTTTTGGGTTTTGGGATTATGTAAAGTGTATGGGATGTTGGCCCATGGGTTTACCCATTCTTAGGCCCACTTTTGTAATGTATAAATAGATATCTAGGTGATGTAAGTTAAAGGAAAGGGCATGAAGTTGTATCAAAGTGCATCTAGGTGATGGTGTGCTAAGTGCAAGTATGGTTTGTAGATGCTTTGTGCATACTATGAGAGACTTGCAGAGCTAAGTGAAGTGGTTGTAACAGATTGTGGAAGGCTTTGTGCTGTAACACAAGGAAGGAGGATCTATCGAGGTGCGTAGATATTCTGTCCTCTGCAGAGTGAGACTTGGATTCTTTGTGCCTGTAAGAAGCTTGACCGAAGATAATAAAGAAGGATATTTGGTGGACATAGCCCCAGGGTGGGGTTGAACCATGTATATGTTGTGTTTATTTGCTCTGTGTGACGTATTAATGTGTTTATATGTTACTTTCTAAGTTCTTTGATAGATCAATTTATGCTTTGTGCTTACAATGAATATGAATGCTAGATCTGACCTATATGAATGTTCTTAGTGCTTGAGTCTGCTAGATATAATATATCTCTTTATGTTGAGTGCTTAGACACATTAGATCTGAATAAGTGTTGTGATGCTCTGTTTTATCTACGGAGTATATATTGGTTACATATTGATGAACCGTCGGTGCTAAGTGCTCTGTTAAGTATTACAATCACATATCTGTGTCCCAGCTAAGGTTCCAGACACTGGAGTCTTGCAACCACCCTTGCCTCTACCTCGGGTGAGACTTCATCTGCCTCACAGTTGTTGCCGAAAGGGCTGGTAGTTAGGGTTTTGTTGGTGTGTTGTTGTAGCATTGAAACCTGGGTATTCCCCTGTGCCAACATTGTTCATTGATGGCTCTAGACAAACGCCTCCTAAAGACACCAATTTTCCTTAGGTTGAATAGATAACCCAAGCGGTGGAAGCAACGTTCTGAGTATGATGAATGGCACCATCTATGAATCCTAATAACACTAAAGATCCCATTGACATATTCCAACCAATGGAAAACTCAATAATCAAGTCGAAGACACAAAAGAATAAAGATAAAAATATATACACCAACATACACTAGTATACAAAGGTCACACTCACACTTGAGGGCTCAAGCATAATACCTTTTAAGGTAGAGCCCATTTCTGGGCTCGTCCAACAAATTCCCTTCACAATCTTCTAATTCATAGGCTCCTTTTTCGAGGACATGTCTGATGATATAAGGACCATGCCATATGGGATTGAACTTTCCTGCCCCCAATGGTTCTTTATCTTCATCATAAAGAAGAACTGAGTCATGTTGTTGGTTACTTACTCTTCTTTCTTTACCATCTGAGTTATTGACCCAGGGTTCATGTATTTTCGGGTTTCCAACAAAGCCTCTAAAACTATTGGCCCTCCTGGTAAACCAGAAGGCAACACAACACACAGAATTTGCTACGCAGTCTCACCCGAGATAGCTTTAAATGGGTGGCTATAAGACTTAGGTGTCTATAGCCTAGGATTGAGTATGAGATAGGGGTTTATTATTCAGAGCCATGTACTATGAATTGTTATTACAATTTACTATTATTAACGGTTATTCATTTATCTTCCATAATTTATTTCCTTAGCAGCCCGATCATATTTCATAACAATATAATGACTCATTCATTAAGAACAAAAATTAACTACTGAAAGAATACAAAGGTATGCATGAATTCATCACACTACACAGATATTACCGTGGTTCACCTCCTCCTAGGCTACGTCCACAAAGATCTAACTCTTGGCTCTTTATTTATGGTAGTTCTGCATCTCCAGTGCCCCATGCTTACAATTCTCCTCAGATGGGTAAGATCTACATGAGGTGAACTAGATCGCACCAGGGTCGACATCCTACGATCTAATCCTTAGATCTTCCTTCTCTCCTCTATTCTATCTCAACGGCTTACAAAATAGTTCATAGCCACATTACATATTGTATCAACTAGTACATAACTCCTATGAACAATATAAAAGTGAACTAGTTAGGAACCAACAACAACAACCTAATTCCTATGTATCTATATATTTATATCTATCGGGCTCTTCAGTCATTTACATTGTATTACAAAAAAACCCTAACCCTACTGACATTAGGTCTTCCTCCCATGCACACATGATGTTCTTCTTTCTAGCTGTCGCTTTCCTTGTGCACACTTTTTGGCATGCGCGCATGTTGTGTTTCCCTCCAGTTGTTACTTCAGTTTCTGCATGCTTTCTTTCCCCACGATCATCCTTCTTTCCACTTCAGGTTGGTGCCAATAGGCCCCCAACACTGACATGTAACTCATCCCTAGTCACCTAATCCTTCTGATCTTGCTCGATCTCCTTGGTGATCATCTGGAACTTTTCCTTGAGCTCTGCTACTTTTGTCAGTGCCTGGGCGGTCTTCTCCTTGATGGTGTCCACTACCTGGGCTGCCACTTCGTTGTTGATCAATCCTGCACATTCTACCTGGGTCAATGTTATCTGTGTCTTAACTACTTCTGCCTATGGAAGTACTTCTGCTACCCATTCCTGCAATGGCTCTATTTGAGCTTGGTGCTCCTATTTCTATGTTTGCACAGTGATAAGTTATGCCTGCATCTTCTTGATCTCTTGCATATGTTTGACTCGTTCTAGGATTGGTATGGTATTCTGCTTCTACTTGAGATCTTGGATCACTTTATTGATCCTTTCCTCTTCCTTTTCCCATCATTGGACCATGGATCCTCCTCCAATCTTGTCCAAAGTTGTGCTTCTTTATCAAACAGGTCAGCTACTGTGCTAACCTGTTGCTCTATCTCCTACAGCTATGTTGTTTCTTCCTGTTTCCTTTGCTCCTTTCCTGATGGTGGAGTGGTTGGTGTGAGTTTTTCTCGGAGATTTTTGATCTCCTTCTGATATTGATCAATTGCCTGCTCAATTCGATCAATACTTTTTGTGGTTGTGATTTCCTCGCTTTGCATGGGCTATGGAATATTCTCATAAGTTTCTGCCACTTTCTGCTCCAATCCTTTGAGTCTCTCCCTTTCTTCCCCGATCTCAGATTTGGCCTTCTTGAAGCCTACTTTCAATTCGTCTTGTTCCTTTGTTGCCTTCTTTAATTCTATTAAGTGTTGCATGCACGAGACTGTACCTCATAGTTGATGCTGACCTGCAACCTATGTAATGCCCCTGATGGTATCCTTGTCAACACAACTTGGATCTGAATCAAGTCTTTCAAGGGTGTCTGGCCCACAATTTCGTCCATGCGCAACATGCTAGGGTTGATATGGAATATTGTGTGCGGTTGAAATATCCCTTTGTCTGAATGTCGATTTTCCTCTTGTTGCGCTCTTTCTTCTATCTAGAGTGTTGATGGCTCTGTGCATCTGCTGCTTCTTGCTATATGTGCCTCCTCGAATTTCTTGAGGAACTACCCCATTTCTGCCAGCTCCTTTTGCAGTTTGTCCCTGTGATGTGTTGCATGATCGAAGTCCTCTACTAGACAATCCTTGACCATTCTGGCGATCATTTCCCCATCATACTCTATGATCGTATAGTCTGGTGATGTTCATTGTGCCTTTGATTTCTTACGTGCGCCTCCTGCATGTGCGGTTGGTCTCTTAGTTCCCCCTGGTTCCTGTGTGTTGGGATTTGGGGCAGTCTCCTGTGCTCCCTTAGCCTATTTCTTTTGTTTGTTGGTCAGCTGTGTAGTATCTTTCTTCCCCTTATGGGTTCCTATCTTCTTTGAACCTTCATCTACCTGATTTGGCTTGCCTTGTCCCATCACTGGTTTCTTGGGCACTTGGATTTTCGGAGGCTATGTTTCCGCCTGCTCTGCCTCTCCTTCTGTTGTTCTTTCTGGTACTTCCCGAGTAATGGATGGGATCCTCCATTCATTGGGCCATTCACCGATGACCATGTCAATGTCACCCTTTGTGATGCAATAGCACATCTGTAGCCTTTGTTTATCCGGATCCTTCCTTGCTTGTATCCACATTGTTTGTCTTGTGGCCTGGAAATTGGTGATGTCCTCATATCGCACGACAACCTCTGGTGTTATTCTCCATGATTGACTGATAGCTTCTTGTATTTCTCGTAGGTATGCTTCAAATATGATTCCATTCTCCCTCTTATGCCTTGCATGTGGCCCGACTCTCAGTAATAGATATCTCTCTCCTGCTGGCTATGGTCTGGTACACAAAATTACATACCTTGGTTCTCGCCATCCCATGAATGTTATTAGGGTAATCAGCCATGAGTAATGGAACTTTGTGCCTAGGTCCTATGCATCCTTGCAGTCCTCTTGAAATAAGTTCTATAAATATGGAACCCAGCTCATTGAGGTGCCTTCTGCACACTGAGCTGCAACTACAATGACTCCAGTTGGTACTTCCTCTTTGCAGAATTTTCTTAGCAATTTACAGGCTAAGATTTATGTGCCCAATTGTGTAGTTGCATTGTTGATTCATTTGATCATGATGCCTCTTGTTACCTTGGTGGTGCCATACTTCTTCTTTATTTCTTCTGCCAACACTTTCTCCTTGGATTTGTCGTCCAGAATCAACGTGGGATCCATACCTTGGGTTGATAACCCTATTATTTGCACGATAAGCTCAACAGTTATGGGGACGTGTTTGTCCAGCCATATGTCCCCTCCATGCGTGACTGCTAACAAATTCTTAAAGCATGTTGTTGTGTACTGGCCTCTACCAAAGTGTGGTAGGTTCAGCAGACCTAAGATTCTTGTTTTCTCCAGCCCAATTTCCCACTGGTATGGTTGTTTAATCACTTCTCCCAATTGATTTGTTCCTATGGTCTGTATAAAGACCCTCTACACAAGTTCTAGTAACTTGGTTTCATCTGATACATCGTGGTATGAATATTTGAGCTTTTCGACGTGGCCCAGTAGCTCTGGTCCTTCCTATACTCCAGCTGGTATGCGTGGTAGAACAATTTATGTTGTAGGTTTCTTATGGGGTGAGCTTAGTATCTACACTTTGTATTTATGTTGCGGTGGCTGGATCGAAGTTATAGAAGCTTCCGGTTGCTCCCCCATAATCCATTATGTCCAAGCTGAGGCATCTTCAGTGGTCTCCTCTGCTGGTTGACTTGAGATGGTCATTTGAGACTTAGTTGGATCCCCTACTGCTTCCGGATTTTGTGTCATTCCATTCACTTCCAGGGTAGCTTTGGTAATTTCTGGTTGCATTTTCTTTTGGGTTTCCACTTCCTAGTTCTGAGGCTCTTGCATCGCTGCTGGTGTATCCACTTTCATGGCCTCTACTTCTAGTTGTTGAATCTCTTCCAGTATCGGTGTAGAGTTCACCAGTATCATCTCTAGGGATGGGATATCGTCGATATCGATGATCTCCGGTTGTTGTTGTTCATTCTCTTCCAATGGTCCTCGTGACCTAGTTTGAACCCTAGTTAGTCTGGTAGTATGGCTTGCTTCTGATGGCTTCGATGGTGCCATAGTAGTGACTATCGAACGTTTGTTGGGTTCGAATAACATCTGTGGTCTTTGTAGTCTCTCTCTATGTGTTCTAGCTACTATTACTCTCTGACTATTCTTGTTTCATGAATAGACTAGTTTCTCCCATGCTCGCGTGTTTTATGGGCTTGTCATGAAGCTTGTTGAGGACGCTTCCTCTATTATGCATTTAATGCACCATAAATGTGGGTTCAATGCATCTGTCGCGGTTTCATACTTTCCATTATGCTTGCTTTTCCATCTCTAGTTGGCGCTATTAATGTGATGTCCCATCGGTCCTTTCCATCCTTTAATTCCACCTAGTGTTGTCTTGTCATATTGCGTTTTGCCGACTTTCCTTTTCCCGCTTGTTTTCCCTTTGCATATAACTGTTGTTCTTTCCTTTGCCAATTTTTTTTTTCCAATTTCATGTGGCCTTTCTATTTCTAGTGCACTATGTCCTTGTTAGTTTTCTTTTTTCTTTTTTCTTTTTACTATGCGGTGGGTGGTCGACTGTCGTTATACAGCTTCAGTCGACTCCCATTGATCATTTCTCTGATTTATGTGCCTGCTAAATCTCTTAATTGTACAACTCCTCCATCTGTGATAGATTTTACTTCGTATGGTCCTAACCAATGCATTTTAAGCTTTCTCGGGTGCTGAAGCGATTTACTGTCATACATCAATACTAAATATCCTTCCTTGAATGTTTTCTTCTTGATGTGTCGATCGTGCCACACTTTGTCTCTTTCTTTTTGCACTTGTTGATGGAATCATGCCAGGATTTAGTCTTCCTCCATTGACAATAACTAATTCAGTCTCTCCTGTACTACACCTCGTTCCGTCATTTGTGTGATGGCTGCTACGCGCAAGCTGGGTACTAGAAATTCTAGTGGCACTACTGCTTCTTGGCCATAAACCAGTTTGAATGGTGTGTGCCCTGTCAACTTTTTGCATGTAGTCATGTATGCCCATAGTACTGTTGGTACTTTGAGGTCATAGTCATCTCTGTTGATGTTACAAATCTTTGTCCGTGCGTTCTCCATAATTTTGTTGAAGGCTTCTGTTGTGCCATTTTCCTGTGGATGATACGTTGTCCTCTTCTGGTGATGAACTTAAAACTCTTCAGTCATCGTGCAGATGGTTCTTTTTATGAAGTGTGTGCCTTGGTCGCTCATCAAAACTCTTGGGCACCCAAATCTAGTGATTACTTGTTGAAACAAAAAGTGTGATGTTGTCTCTGCGCTGCAATCTTTTACTAGTGTGGCTTTCGTCCATCTTGTTAGATATTCCATCGCGGTGATAATGTACCTTGCCCCTGTTCTTTTGGATGGTGGTTTAATTGGTCCCACAAAGTCTATTGCCCATTTATCGAATGCCTATAGTGTTACTTGTGGTCGTAGTGGCATCTCATCCTTTTAAGCCCTAATATTGGCTCATTACCCCTTAATTGGGGCATATTATATTAGTAATGTTATTTTATTTATGTTGGATTTAGGCCATTAGTTGTAATTATACCTCCTAGTCTCCTATATATACCAAGGAGACATTTTCATTTTGAATCATCTTGTACTTGAACATTTAAGTGGGGTAAAAGGAGGTTGCCCCCTCGAAGAGGCTTATTATCTGAAATTATCTCTTTTTCAAGGTGTTGAGTACTTTTCCTAAGGTTTTTCTATTCTATATTGATGTTTGGTTCTTAACATATGGTATCAGAGCTCAAGGTCTTGGGGTTTTGCTGCTACATCTGAGACACTATGGCATTTTTGCTATAACTTTTTTTCTACAACGTTTAAGAAGGAACGGATTGGAGGATATTGATTACATGGATCAAGGTACGTTGGGTTCAAAATTCATCTCCTGAGGCCTTATACTTTCAGAGATGCATCCTATACAAGATAGGATTCTGGAATCATCCTGAAATGACTCATTGCAGAATTTTCACTATAAAACATTTTCTGTAATGTTTCAGACCCTGAACTCTAGAGGCCATTTATAGAAATCAATAAGGTATATGTGGTAAAAATTTTAGCTTCTAGGTCATCTTAAATTTGTAGATACATCTTCTGTAAGATAGGGTATCTGACTAGTCCTATTGACTAGTCTCAAGAAGGTGTTTCAGGTAAAACAATCATAACTTCTTTCTAGAGTATCCAAATTGAGTGGGACTGGTTTCATTGGATCGTGGACATTTTGTAGTATTTGGGGTGTGAGTTTCAGAATTTGATATCAATTATTTTGTGCGGGGCATGCTATACAAGTGAGATCTCCTGGAAAGTCCAGAAATCAGCAAGTTGTGAGGAAGTTAACGTAAATTCCACTTGGCACATCCAATTTTGATCATACTTGTGGCATTGCAGAGAAGAAATATTAGAAAACTACCTAAAAAAAAGTTTCATACCCAGAAGGGCCAAAACTTGGGAGATAGAACAGAATAAATATTTTCGAGCAGAACCGCCTCAAAATCAAGATTCAAAAGTGATACTTGGCCAACATGCCACCAAAAAAGGGACCTTCTACACCAAATAAGCCTCCAGAAATCCCTAATTGGATTCTTGATGAAGGTGAAGAAATGCGTAGGGACATAAATGAACTACAAAAGAAGATGGATTCAATGGAAGCTAAGTTGATGGATTCAATAGAAGCTAAGTTGGATACTAAGATGGATGGCTTAAAAGGAGAGATCATGGAAGTATTGAAAAATTTCGTAACAGAGAAGACACCCGAAAGTGAAAATGCATCCCATGAAATTCATGATGAGGGCACAATGAAGGTGAATCAAGAATGGAGAAACTCCAACTTTGGTTTGAAGACCAACCACGTTCCTAAGATTGATATGAGGAAGTTTGATGGCATGGACCCAATCACATGGATACTTCATATGGAGCAATTCTTTGATCTCCATAATGTGCCACATACACAAAAGGTACGAATTGCTTCTTTATATTTAGAACCTAATCAATTTGTTTGGTATCGATGGCTTTGTTCTTGCAAATCAC